>JANHFX010008747.1:138822-150744 GCA_027560015.1 Chloroceryle amazona
CATGTATATATTTTATATATGAAGGCATGCTTCACATTATATAATGAAAACATATTTACTATAGTGGTAATCCAAATTGTTTGTGTACATTTGTATCATACAGTATGCACTGTAAGCTAACTGGAAATCATTGAAATAACACTAGAAATCACTTACTAAGTACTCTAACAGCAATGACACTGCATGTTTGTTTACTTCTTGGGTCTCACAGAATCCCCATTAGTATGGTGAAGGATTTTAAAACCTGTATTTAGGGAAAACCACAAAGCTTGTACTGGACTTTATTTTAAAAGAACTTTTTGATAACTTAAAGCGATTTCCTTCCTCAGAATCTCAGAGGAAGGATTTTACAAAGTAAAAACTAAATCTAGATTTTTTTAAGCCCTAGTGTCTTGCCTTAGCCCCAAGATCTGCTATATTTATATCATTAACTGGGAATGAATTATTTCTTTTAGTGTTGTAGCAGTATATTACTTTTAAATTGGATGTTTAGACTACTTCCAAGCATCCCAGAGGTCTTGCTAATGCATCTGACTTTTGCCCTTACTACTATTGTTTCAGCGCTGGTGCTTTCTCTCTTTAAAGACTTCAACTTGGTGTATTTGTGCAATACTCCATCACATTTATCTGTACACATATACAGATTATCTGCAGCTATACTATATGATACACTTATATTGTTTTAATACAACATCTTGTAAACATCATAGCTGTTTAAATTATTTTGATTTTCTACAAAAATTTAAATTTTAACAGAAATTTGGATTATCAAGTCTTTTAAAAAAGAGTTTTATATAAGAAAAAACAAAACTGCTTGTCTTTTCCAGGTTTTATAACTAACTTTTAAGTGATTCATCCCTTGCTTCATGGACACCTGTTCTTTCTTCATAAATGCTATTTTCTATTTTGTGGTATTATAAAGACATTGAAATAAATGTAGTTAAATTAGTAAGAAACTGGATTAATGATTGAGTGAATCAAACATAAGTTTAAGACAGTAAAGAAAGGATTTATATAGAAGCATAGAATCGTTTTGGTTGGAAGAGATCTTTGAGATCATCAAGTGCAAACATTAATCTAGTAGTGGCCACCCCTAAACCATGTCCCTAAGCACCACATCTATACATCTTTTAAGTACCTTCAGCAATGACTCATGCCCACTTTTCTGGGCAACCTACTCTAATCCATGCTTTCGGTGAATAAATTTTTTCTAGTATCCAATCTAAATCTCCCCTGGTGAAACCCAAGGCTGTTTCTTTTTGTCCTATCACATCTTCCTTGGGAGAAGAGACCGACCCCCACCTGGCTCCAACCTCCTTTCAGACAGTTGTTAAAATCAATAAGGTCTCCCCTGAGCTTTTTCTCCAGGCTAAACAACTCAAGGTTCCTTAGCCACTCCTCACAAGGCTTGTGCTCTAGTTCCTTCACCAGATTCATTGCCCTTCACTGGACACACTGCAGCACCTCAATATCCTTCTTGCACTGAGGGGATCAACTGATCAAAGTATTCAAGGTGGCCTCACCAGTGCTGGCTACAGGGGGGCACTCACTTCCCTTGTGCTGTTGCCACACTATTTCTGATACAAATACTGTATCAGAATACAGTACATGTTACGCTAAGAAGCCATAACCTAGTCACACATTGGGTAAAGAAAACCACTTTCTTGACAGTTTTGAATCTAATTTGCAATGTTTGAAACCACCATGGTAGTCCTTTTACTCAGTTTACTGTGATTCAGAGAAAAAAAGATCCTCCTTCTCCCCCTTCCCACCCCTCCTCCCCAGTAGTAGCTGTGGAAGATTCTGTCCACATTGGGCACAGCCTTTGCCATAATCTTTAAGGTACAGACTAGCTAACTGCTAGAATGAATGAAACTGAAGTTGAATTCATCCTCTTATACTACCACATTAAAAGGCAGGGTTTGGAAATGACAAAACAAGATTTTAACTCTATCTAGACAATGAATGTGATCACTTGCATACCTTACAGTTCTAAACTTACCCAATTAAAAGTTATTAGCAAATACATTTTCTATTGTAGCCTTTATCATTAATTAAGCATGCAGCTCAGTCTGGGACTCGTCATTGCTCAAAGTCCCTAAGCAGTCTTTCATTCCTGTAGAAAACCAACTAAAAGTTTTGCTTACTGACATTATAGCTGACACATGGATATTCAAGAAGGAAGTCTTAGAGACACGGGAGCAGGCTGTCCCCATGTCCTGTAAGACAAAATGACAAGGAGGACACCTGAGAGGCTTAGATTAGATATTAGGAAAAATTTCCTTACTGAAAGAGTAGTTAGGCACTGGAACAGGCTGCCCAGGGAGGTGGTGGAGTCACCATCCCTGGAGGTGCAGAAAATGCATAGATGAGGCACTTCAGGACATGCTCTTATGGGATGGTGGGGTGTTTTATTTTTGAGGTGTTTTTTTTTCTGTGGAGTTGGGATTTTTTTCTGGGGTTGATGGTTGGATGCAGTGATCTTAGAGGTCTTTTCCACCTGTGGCAATGTTGTGATTCTGTTTCTCCATGGACTAAGGCCAATGCAGACTATCCCCTTAAAACTGCACTTGATTTCTCTTGAACTTCCACTGAAGGCTGGAAATTTCATCCTGTAATTATTGGTATCAACATTTTCAAATGTAATACACCAGGAGTTATCTAGGACATACTTCATCGAACATATGGGTCATCTCACATTACTATTGAGGATTTCAGAGGAAGCATACCTAAGTACTTTATGCACAGAGTTCTTCAAGGAGAATTGAAGACCAGTCTGTGGGTTTATAGACAAAAAGAGGTCACTGACAAGTACCACGAGGACATTCATATTTCCAGCTCCTTTGATTTCAGTGGGATTTAGCATTGTAAATCTTTTGTATACCCGAGTCAAAATTCTCTTGAGCCCATCTAATGGAGAACATAGAGCTTTACAATTGTGTTGAATCAGATAAAGATTCTTTTGCCCCTTCAAAAGTTATTGCTGTATTTTCCCTGAAATGTAGATATACTCAGCTTGATGCTTGGGTTTATCTTTTTCTCTGATGCAGTGGACTTTATCACACACTAAGTGTGATTTTGGCACAAGAAGGAACCAAACTGTTTAAGCAGCACATATTGAATCAACAGGACACATAGTAATTTCACAGTCAGAGGTCATTGCTTCATTTATAATTTATGATCATGAACATATTTATATGACATTTGTAATCTAAACGACAGCTTCATGGTACCGATCTGTATTCACTAAACTTTTCTAAATAAACATGTATTCATACAGAGCAGTATCTCTATCTTTGTAGGCATTACAGATTCATAGCCTAGGACAAAGAGTTGTAAACAAAAACAGAGCAGATAAAAAACAGCCAACTCCTTTAATGTCTGTTTCAAATTCCATCCAATTATGTATAGTTTTTTTAGACTATGGTGATCTTACAGATAATAATCTCATGCTTGAACTGTAAAAGTTTCATATTTATCTTCCATTGTTGTTTTGCTTTTAACAGGTGAGAGCAAGGCAAATGTCTGCAAGTCTGTGTGAAGCACATAATAAACATGATTGTAGAGACATATTGGTTTTTGATGAGGTAGCTGGCATGGTGTTTTTTCTTGGACAATATATGGATGTTTTAGTTATTGCTGGGCAATATTACACAGCATCAAGGCCTTTTCTGTTTCTCATGTTGTCCCACCAATAAGTAGGTTGGGGGTACACAAGAGGTAAGAGGACACATAGCTGGGAGAGATGATCCCAACTGACCAAAGGGATATTTCATACCATATGACATCATGTTTAACAATAAAACCTGAGGGAAGAAGGAGGAAGAGGGAACTTTGGAGCTATGGCATTTATCTTCCCAATTAACCGTTACTGCTTACCAATGGGAATTATCAAATAAGTTCCTGATTTCACTTTGCTTACACACACAGCTTTTGCTTTGCCTATTAAACTGTCTTTATCTCAACCCATGAGATTTTTCACTTTTACCCTTCTGATTGTCTCTTCTATTCCACTGCAGGGGAGTAAACGAGTGACTGTGTGGGGCTGAGCTGACCACTGCAGTTAAAACACGAGAGGTTACCTTGAAAGCCTTATTTCAAACAAAATAAAATGAAAGTAAATTTTAATCAGAGAGAAGCTAAGAAAATATCCTCCCTAAAAAGTATAACTTTCTAAACCAACAATGCCTCCACAGGCTTAACTGTTTTTCATGCTTTTATTCTTCCAGCTCCCTGAAGATTAACGCCATGCAAGACTGCATTTAACATCAACCATAGAATACAGCCTTTGAACTAAGTTTATTATTAAATTTACAGGAATCCTACTTATTCATATGATTTTACAAGCATAAGTGCCTTAAAGTATTTGATTCTACCCTTTCTATGCATGTGGGCATTTGAGAACGCTTTCCTTAAGTTTTCATGTAGAAAGACATGCAACACAGCCAGCATTATTTCCTGTCAGTCTGAGGGAGATGTAATGGCATTTTTGCTTCTAAGTAGGTCACATGAGCAACAATGCAATCAAAATATTTGATTTCAACAGCAAACATTCTGCGTCTCTGATTAATAAGCACAGAATTGCAGTAACAAGGTCAAAGCAAAATAAACCCAACAGAATTTGCTGAAACTCTTACAGACACTACAGCTTGAAATTTCATGAGATAGCCTCATAAGTTTGTTTCATTGCTCAAGTGGGCCTTATCCACATCAGTGGGGGAGAAATTCATTTCACTTCACCATAGGAATCTTGCATATAAGTCTTAGACTCTCATTTTATTCACTAGAAAGGTACAGGCACCATAGCCTCTGATTCACCTATTTTGGATGTCTTTTTTTCAGAATGAGATTACATCCTTAATTCTTTTCATAATACATAAAATGAGATTCATAGTACACAAAGGGAATATAGAGCTAGCGAAGATATATGTTTATCAGCCAATATAAACATTTACTCAGATAAATCCTGTCCTAAAAGTGTTTTTCTTCATGTATATTTATGTCAAGTTAGTGTATTTATCTATCTGATATATAAGAAATATTCAGAATTCCCCGGAAATCCTACAACTATGTAACAACCAATGCAGACCAGCTTCTTCCCTGTTGTAATCTTTTTTATTATTATTATGCTGATAGAATGGTAGTATTATCTAGTGCACTGTAAGTTAACACCTTATTTCATCGTAGACAAGTCCTCCTTATATAATCCCACTCACTGAGTTCCTTCATTCATTAATTTCCCCCCATTTTTCTTCTGTGCATGCATAGGTATATTCCCACAGCATAGAGGTTTAGCTTTGGTACCATCAGACTCTCAGTTGCCTTTCAGACATGAACATAAGTATGACATAAGTACCATATGGTAAAGTGGTTCTTTAAAGAATGGCACATAAGGGAAACGGAAACAGTTTAAGGGACCCAGCTGTAACACAGCCCTGTCAGCAGGGGACTCTGGGGACAGAAGGAGATGTGTGAATGTCAGGGTAATGAACAGTAGCAGAGAAAATTGCTAAAAAGAGAGGAGAACCAAGGAAAGAGATGACTGTGTTTTTAGAGACCTCACTGAATAAAAAGGAGCAAGACTCTCTTATTTCCCCATTAATTTCCTTGTTTGTTTGCATGACAGCTAGCAAACTGAGTAGCAATTTTGTCATGAATTCTTCTAAGCTGATAGTGAATAAAAAAATTAAGTCCAAAAATGTTCTCTCACTTCCTCTATTAGAGTGTGAAAATTACTGAAATAGTGACAAAAAGTATGTTCCCCATTTAGTCAGGGTGAAAACCCGTGGTACGCTTTGTTCTATCCTGCAAAGAGAAATTTACTTTCTTAATTCACTTAATTCATGAGTATAAATGAACAGGAGGATAGTGCCAGACACATTCTGTGTCACTGCAAAGATGTTCCAGAGACTCTAAAAATGTAAGGTTCAAGAGAGCCACTAATCTATGTTCTCTACACAAAAATGAGTGTGGCCTTATGAATAGTAAATTGAAAGTCTTTTATCTCTAATGTCAATTTAATGACTTAAATGCTTCACCTTATAGCAAGAAATCCAAGTCACTGTAATCCTATGACATGCTATGAAACAAAATCTAATCTTTTTAAAGTTGTAAGCATTTTCAGTGAGAACCAGGGACTTGAAGAGGGTAAATATGAACAATGACCTGACATCAGCAAGTGCTTTTATTCATTTGAAACTAATGTTAAGCTTCACTTAACCACCATATTAAAATAGCTCTTGTCATAGTAGGACACTTTTACCCTTCAGGAATATAATAAAGTGCTCTTATCTTTGAAGCACATCAAAGCTTTCTGAATAAGAATAAAAGTCTTTGCAGTGCTTTCCTCTACTATGGTAACATAGAAATTCAAGGCAGAATATAACATTATCCTGTGTGGAAGTTCAGAACGAATGGACAGATTGATAAATGGTGAAGATGGAACAAACCTTCATGTTCGAAATCCTGCATTAATAAGCAAAAATGTTTGATGTATCATCTGGTTACATTAGGAGCTGAAGAATGGATTCAATTTAAGTGGTTTCCTTGAATGCTCAGTCAGTTTGCACTTAAAAAATGTAAGGGAATTTTCTCACAACTGATAAATGTGATATATTCATAGTGGGGCAAATTCAAAACCATAATAGCCTTTGCCCTCATTTGGATCAGTTTCTTCTTCTTTTCCCAGTGACATCTTTAATCATAAAATTAACTGGTTTTATTCCCTGTTCTTGGGTCCAGTTCCTGAGAACAGGGCTCCAGCCCGGTACCAGTAAAATTAAATTGTCACCTTTTTGCCAGGGTGACCCTGATGGCATCAATGGGTCTTCTGATCAGACTCTTCAAGAATACCCACCCCAGTCCATGGGCTAAGAGTACTTCTAACCCTGACACTTTCAACCAGTGTTGCTGCTGCAGATAGGAGAACAGCTGGGGGATGTCACTATGCAGCAGCTCCTGTTGCACCAACCCTGGCACCTAGGCATCCCTCATCACCCCATCTGTCCCTTCCTTGTCATTCTGGGCTGCCCTGGCTGAGGGAGCACAGTCTTCTCCTTCACTTGCAACTGGGATCATTTTGCCTCCCTGTGGGAAGGGGATACCCAGAGCCTGAGGAAAAAATCTAATCCCAGGATACTCTTGGGTCTGTTTTCTCTACCTCAGTCCTCAAGTACCACAGGTCCCAGTGCTGCCTTGTATGAGCAGTTGCCTGGCTGTGCCACCACCCTAAGCATAGAGACCTATGGGGTGTGGCAGCCCTCCTCCATCCTGAAGATAGCAACCCAGGAGCATAATTACACAATATCCACACCAAATATGGTCGTACCATGTCCTCATCCAAGTCCAGCCCCAGTCCTGAGATCCTTCGGCTCTGCTCAGCCCCACAGGACTGCAGCGCTGACATGACCAGACACTGTCCCAGACGAACAACCCTCGTCCTAATCAGTGCACCTATATGAGTACAGCAATTTTGCTGATATATTTAAGAAAGTGTAAAGAACCCTGTTGCCCCACTGTCTGTATAACTGCCTACTGCCCTAATCCCAGGAGGGAAGGTACCCTTCAGGCACATCTGTACTTGTCACATCCTAAATAGCTGCCTTCAGTAAGTACCTCAAGAACAGTCTGGCACTGAGGCTGATCTGCCCCTTCACCTCTCCTGCTGAACTCCCATATTTTTGTCAAAAGAGAAGTATGTGAATCCTACCTAGGGAGAAAATAATGGACATGACAGTGAAGAACTAGCAACCCTTGCCTCTCCACCCAGAGCTCTTTGAATGTCTTCAGGAGCTTGATGATTCACCAAGCTAGACCTGTGAAGAGCTTACAATTTGCTTTGATGATACAAAACTGGTGTGACTGACACACCAGAAAGCTGTGCTGTCATCCAGTGTGACCTGGACAGGCTGGAGTGTTGGGCAGAGATAAACCTTATGAGGTTCAAGAACGGCAAGTGCACCTGGGAAGGAACAACCCCCTGCATTAATATAGACTAGGGGTAGACGTGCTGGAGAGCAGCCCTGAGGAGAAGGATCCTGGTAGTCAGTAAGTTAACCATGAGCCAACAATATGCCCTTGTTGCCAAGAAGACCAAATGCTATCCTGGGGTGCATTAAGAAAAGTATGGACAGTAGGTCAAGGGAGGTCATCCTCCCACTATATTCTTCCCTGGTGCAACCACAGCTGGTATACTGTTTCCAGTTCCAGGCTCCCCAGTTCAAGAAAGACAAGGACTAGTGGAGACAGTCCAGAGGAGGGCAACAAAGGTGTCTGGGGGCCTGGATCATCTCTCTTAACAAGGAAAGGTTGAGGGATTATTTAGCCTGGAGAAGAGAAGATGGAGAGGAGACCTTATCAACGTCTACAAATATCTAAAGGGAGGGTACAAGGAGGATGGAGACAGACTTTTTTCAGTATTGTCTAATGACAGAACAAGGGACAATGAGCACAAGCTGGAGCACAGGAAGTTTCATCTACAAATGAAGAAAAACTAAAGTACTGTGAGGGTGACAGAGCACTGGAACAGGCTGCCCAGGGAGGTTGTGGAGTGTCCTTCTCTGGAGACTTTCAAAGCCTGCCTGGATGCAATCCTGTGTAATGTGCTCTAGGGAAACATGGTTTAGCAGTGGGGTTGGCCTGGATGATCTCTACAGGTCCCTTCCAGTTCTGACAATTCTGTGATTCGTAGGCTGCTTAACTTATCCTACAGGGTGATTCCTGATGCTGTGGCCTCCAGACAGCATCACTTTGTTTACAGTCAGACACTGGACGGAGGTCACTGGAAGTATCTTCCAAACCCAGTCCCTCCAAGTTGTGAGGACACATCTTGCTGGCAGGAGAGTTTGTTGGCAGGGCCTTGAGGGTACCACCAGGCCCGACCATCTCTGCCGAGTCTCTCTGGGGTCCCCCCAGCCCTACCCACAGCCCTGGGCCCCATTCCATCTCAGGCCAGGGCTACTAATCTTTGGAGTGAGGACTAAAGAAATTTCAACAGGATAACACGACGCATATGTAACAGTTATCTTTGAATTTACTGTAGTTACTCTATAAGGATGGTCAAATTTTCCAGTTTTCCTTTTTCCTAAAGTAGGAGATATTTGCAGTGAAACCAAGGAAAGACTGTCGTTTCTCTACCTGCTTTGGAAAAGAGAATTCTTGGAGAATATGATTATTCTGTTTTAACAGTTTTAATAAGATGTTATTTTCAGTGGATGGAACAAGCACATAGGATGACTAAAAATGCCTGGATTTTTAATGTTATTTGCCAGGATTTCATTTAATACATTGTTTCTTTTAAGATCTTTTTATGCTAGGAAAAAACATTCCCTGCAATAATACTATGCCATAAACAATAATATTAAAGCTCTTGTAAACAAATGTTGCTTGCAATAAAGTCAGTACTAGATAATAGCTAACTAAAAAAAATGATAGTTCTCAATTTGCTGAAACAAAAAAAATACTGGCAATGAACTACAAACCACAGAAAATGTCACTCTTATATTAAATTTCCCCCTTAAGTACAAATTTTAAGCCATTTTTTGAAGATTATTTTTATGTCCTGTATCTATAGCATTTCTAATTGTTTGAGGTTGCCACGTCAGAGTGGGTAGTAATAAAGTGCCTATTTCATCAATACTAAACTCAGTCTGCAAGTTGCTTTCAATTTTATGAGATACTTTTATTTCCCAAAGTTCTGGGGATGGAGGAAGGAGGAAGAGGAGGCTAGAGAGATATTCAGTGGAAGTCTTTGGTGGCTGGCAAAGAAATGTGTAATGTGCTAGTCTGTGCCTTCTCAATAATTCTGTCCTGGGACAGTACAGAGCAGCATTGCTTCCCTGCAGAGAAAGCTCCAGGAAGACACTGTAGAAATTGCCTGCAGTTTTGGGAATTATCTGTTGCACAGGGTAGTGCTGTCTTGTTTGACTGAAGAAGAAGTGAGGTGAATCCTGTCCTTATCCATTCAGGTGGATCCAGCCCTTGATAGCTCCCTGCCTACAGGTTATTGCCTAATTGTAGTTCCTGATGGCAAAATATTGGTGTACAAATCATGACCACAAGGTAGTGAGCTGCAATAAGATTGTAAAAACTGAAAAAAGTGCTGTCCCATTTCTGATGAGACATACCAACTGAAGGAAAACAGTGCAAAGCAGAACCACACTGAGCTGTAAACTCACTTTGTACTGTGCAGAAGCAGTGTACTAGTTCAGGCATGGGAGAAAGGAAAGAGTAAGTAGTAGGGGAAAGTGACTTCATGTTTTCAGCAGATTGCACCTAATTCTTAGCAGATTTCAGGTGATTTTGTCTACTATGTAGATGACACTGCTGTGTATTATTGTAGGTCAAGATTGTGACCTACTGGGGCTGAGTGACCCAGAGGAAAGATATGCTGCAGTGAAGAGGATCCTGAAGGAAGGTGAATGTTACCTGAGACACCTATCTTTTGTGAGACATCATAAATGAAGAGAGTCAATATTTTAAAAACAACCCACTCTTTAGTATTCCTGTGCCCTGGCACAGTTGTCTTAACCAGCAGCTGGGCAAGCTTTTTAAGGTACCTACGACGAGGTACTCAGTCTATCTTAAAGTACCACTAAATCATATCAAATTTCTTCCTTTTCCATTAGTTATTTTGGGAACTTGTGATATTATTACAAACTAAAAGTATTTGCATTGTAACAAAACTTGCTATATAAAAGATCTCATCTTCTAAATAACAATTTGACTGTATCGAGTTTTCATCCTCTGCCCTAGGGGGGAAAAAAACAGTAACTAGACATATGCCAACACCTAGGGGAAATACAAGATGAGGTACAGAATATGCAGGTTTCTTTAACATTCAAAAGCAGGGAAGTATTCCACTTTATTTTTATTTACTTGTAGGTAAGTGAGCCACCTCAGTGTTCTCAAAAACTGAAGAATGCAGTGATTTGCACACTCTGCATCTGCTTTCATTAAAATGCCTGTAGTGTTTTGCTGCCATGGTGACAAACATGACCATCCTGATTTCACTCTTGAGACTGTGGAGCATAAAAAAGCATTAAGTTTCTATAGCTATAGGATGAAAAGTGTCACAGACAGGGTGAAAAATTTATCCATTGTTTGAAATTATAGATCTATTCTCAAGAAGAATGTACATTTATTTTTTAAATTTGCGGGCAGTTGCAGTTAGTGCCTTAAGAGAATATCAAATTCCAAGCAATCTAAGGAACAAATTAGGGCTAAATATCTTTTCAATAGTTGGGTTTGATATATTTTTACACACCAAAGAGTGATTTGAGAGATTTTTATGGAAAAAAAAATGAGAGACTGACAAAATTCCTTTTCAGTTTTCATAGAAGAGAGTCAGCTGGAAAACATTATCATGAATTGGAAACAATAGTTTAAGGTGTTCCATTTGAAGATCATCATATATATGCTTCACTGTTGAGATCAGCTGCTAATTCTGCAGATGGAAGTCAAAGTATAGGAGGGAATAAAAAATGGAGATGAGAAAGACTGACTTGCTTTCAAGGAACATTTTTTGTCTTTCTCTTCAAAGATGAGATATTGAAAAATTTTTGTAAAGTTCTTTATTATCTGATATGTTTTCTTTCTGAAAATCAAACTTCTTATTATTAAAAACTGGATAAATAAGTAGTATCTGGGGATTTCTGTGTTTTCCAATCAACTCTTAAAATAATACTTTTGCAGAAGATGTAGAAACCCCACAAGGAGATGTTGGCTCAGTTGTAATTTAGACGGAAAGTGAAGCCTGCTTGATAATCACCTGAGGTCTTTGCAACACCTTGGCAGCTGTTCCAGATGTCCCTCCAGATTAGTGTGGAGGGTTGAACCCATCTAAGTCCCCACCCAGCCACTCACTCACTCCCCTGCAGTAGGATGGTGGACAGAATCCAAAGGGCAAGAATGGATAAAAATAAA
>JANHFX010008748.1:0-51052 GCA_027560015.1 Chloroceryle amazona
GGGGCAGCAGCAGCCGCCGCCGCCGCAGCAGCTGCCGGCGCAGCAGCCGCCGCAGTACCCAGGGGGCAGCTACCCCCCGCAGCCCTACACCACGCAGGCCTCCCAGCCGGCCCCCTACAGCGGCCCCCCCGGCGGCTCCCAGGCGGCGCCCGGCTCCTACCAGGGGCGGCCCGGCTTCACCCCTCCGCCCGGCAGCACCATGACCCCCCCGCCGGGCGGGGCCAACCCCTATGCACGCAGCCGGCCTCCCTTCGGCCCCCAGGGGTACACCCAGCCCGGACCCGGCTACCGGTAAGGAGAGAGCCGCCAGCACGGGTGAGTGGCACCTACGATTCCATCCCAACAGACTCCAGGATTTTTAATTGAGATTCCAAAACTGTAATGAGGCTAAAACCATAGCTGTTAAATTCTGCTGGGGGAGGGGAACGACCAAATGAATCTGCCCTGCTTCAAATTGTATCTGCTTCCTAGTTTAATTTGAGGCTGGTTTTTGGGAAACACTACCTAAATGCCTGTAAAATGATTGACATTCTAGTTTGCCTTGGTTGAAGGGTATGAAGATGGTAGTTGGAAGTTTAGCTCACTTACCAGGCTTGTTTTTACTAATACGATGATGTACTAAATTAGGTTAATTCTGGTGGTCAAACTAGATCTGTATTATAAATTGTAATGCTCACATTGAAAACTAATAAAACTCCTGAATCTATTAAATGCCTGATCTTGATTTTAGGTCTTTTGTAATACTGAACAAGAACACTCTATTCAGATAAGTGTCCCTGCTGGCTGTACAGATACTGAGGTAACAATCAGCGGTGCTGTTGGGTTTGTAGAAGAGGCAGACACTTCAGTGTGTAAATGGAGAACTGTCGTGAATACAGATGGCTTTTGCAGAGATTATGCAGCAGTAGGTTTGTCACTGTCTGATGTTCTTAATCGCCAAGTAATCCATTTACCAAATGAATAAGAAGCAATACATAAAATATTAAAGCCCCTCACTAGTTTCCCTTTGTCAAGGGCAGAAAGAGAACTGGGTTATTACTTGAAAATTTAAGCCAAATACATATTTTTGAAAAAGAACTCTTAAGAAGGAGCAACATTTTGCAGGTTCTTTGCCACCCAGGAAGAGTTGGGAGTGCAATTCTAGTGACTTAATTTTGAGTCAAGAAAAAGCAGATCAGGAGCTGTAACATTCAATAGACCATATAACAACAGAGGGCAAAACATTCTCCCAGTTAATATTTTCCATCTTGTGGATTCTAGGAATACATAAAACTAAATAGGGAATTAAAAAAAAACAAAACTGGAGCAAGCAGCTTGAACTGTCATGAACACAAATCAGGAAGTGAGTGAAAATATTCTTACCCTCAGCATCCCTAACCAGTGCTGCTCCCCCATCAGCTACACTGCCCAGAAATCATGGCTCTAACTCCTGCTGTTTGTGCTCCTGCCAGCCCTTGTGCATCAGGTGTTCATCGTCACACCATTTAATGTGTGCTTGTTTCAGAACGAACTGCTGCTTGAAATAGTGCTGTTTGCCACAGAAACTTAAGATTTGTTTTCATGTAAAACACTTAAGAAAAACACTTGATTAAAAAATACTTTATTAGGAGTACAGTGTACCTGCAATGTACTTTATAAGGCATTTTCTATAAATGTCTATTTCTGCTATATATAGATCTGGGTGCTCCTGTTCATATTTTTTCAATACATTAGTGATGTAATGACACCTTTAAAAAAATCACAACCCTGCATCTTTTTATTTAGTTCATAAGTGTTCAAGCAGTACAACAAGTAGCTTTGGGAGAGGCTTTAATCAGAATTACTTTAAAGCAGTTTTAAAGTTCCATTATCACTATTTCCACTTTGTCCCCAATGAGCAATGCCTGAAATGACCTTTTTTTTTATTATTTTAAATAAAATAAAGCTGTTTATGCTGTGATAAGTAGCTTATTTTTTCCCTGTTTCATTTATCTTTTGAAGTCCCCCTGCACTGTACATACCTTTGGCTTTTGAACCAGTAACTCTGTGTCTATCTTTGCATGAAAAGGCGCAGGGGTGGAGGCCAGTTGCATTATTTTGTTCCAGGGGTGTATGTACGTGTCTGCTTTAACAGGAGGAACCAAACCCACCAACCAGCCACTGCCAAGCTCAGGGGCAGCAGCGCTCACTCTGCAGCAATAGGCTGAACATACACTTTTGCTAGAGCTGAAGCATGTGAAAACAAACATGGAAAAAACACACTAACCTTCATAATTTAAAGCTGCACGTATAGCAGTCTACCTCCGTGTTTGGGCAGGGGCATAAAGTGTTCATACAGGTAAGGAGAAAGCGCTTCAAGTTTACTGGTTGCAGGATATTAAAAATGGTAGGGTCTTTTCTATAATTTATGACTGGGAAGACATTACAGATCTATCTGGACAGGTAGCTTATGGCACTAACATTATAAGAAGACCAGTGAATATTTAAAAACTAATGCACATTTGCATTCCATAACCCACTCTGCCATAACTGTGCCTTAAACATTTATTACAACATTGTGATAAATAATATACACACTGCATCTTTAAAATACCATATAAACCGTACCTCAAAAATAGGGAGCCAGCTTCCCTATACATTATCCTACACCATGTTCCTAGCCTTTCAGGGATTTTTTTTTTTTTAATCTAAAAAATTTGTAAAACAGGATAACTACAGTAAGCAGCCTACACTATTACACAATGAATGCAGTATTGGCATTAGACTTGTATAAACCCTTGCACCTCAGCAAACTTAAGTGCCAGGCATACCATAAACATTTTTATCTTTGAGCCTGTGTTGGGCAGCTGGGCAGGGGTGGTAGGTGCTGGGCCTCTTCACCAAGTTCATGTCACATCTACCATTTCCCAGGTATCGATGTTCCGCACTCATACCAGCGAACATAGTTAATGTGAGTCTCCCCACCTATTTTTCCAAATTTGACAGGTTCCTGACGAACTGCCCTGAAAAATCCTGGAACAGAGAAGAGAGTATTGGTTATATGAAGCCCTCAAATGGTGCCTGCCTTTGATTTCCCTGGGAAGCCTCCAACTGATGGCTAAACTAATCCCTAAACTGTTAACCCAGCTGTTTGCTGCCCTTCTGATCAGCAGTGGGAAACAGCCAGCATTCATCCACCCAACTCCAGCAGAAGCCCTTGAGATTGCTGCAGCCCTGAGCTGGGGAGGTGGAGCTTGCCTCCCCTGGAGACCTGTGTTCCCACCACTCACAAGTGCATGATGTGGCCCCTGTGTCCCCTTCCTCTCTCTGGCTGGTGCTGGGGTCTTTTGTGAACAGGAGGCAGTTCCTCTTTGTGACACTTAAGATTATTAAATAGTCCCCACTGGACAGGGATATTTCACACTGTCTCCCTATCCCCAAGCAAAAGGTCATACCTCCTGCTTTAAATCTGTTCTGTATGACAAACCACGAGCTTCCCATTCAAACAACATTAACAAAGTGAGCAATTAATGCTGAATCCAACTTGTCAGAAATGTATGCATGGCTAACACGTGTGTGCACACACAAAATAGTGTTCTGCAGCTGAAGACACTACAGCGGGCATGATTACGTCTGTGCACTTCAGGTCAAACAAATGTAGTTACCTATGGTTTGAGCAGAACTCAGCTTGCTGCAGAAAGATTTTTTACTTTTTTAATAAAAAATCTTTCTAAAAAAGTGAATCTGGTACAACAGGGAGGTCTGTTGTCCTGACAAGGTCAAACTGGATTCAGACAATCCCGTACACAAACAAAATACCTTTACAAGGGGGCAGTACTGAGTGGAAAAGGAAGAGCAAAACCTTCTTCAAAACAAAACAAAACCACATTATCAAACATGTTTCAGATTGTTCACCTGCTTTGTTTGGAAAAACTTGTGAATGATTTAGGCACTTTTAAGCTCCTACACCTACCTCAGTGCATTTCTGTACTGCTTAAGGTGTTTTATAAATGAAGCACTGCAGACAAGAACTTTTGGTCAACAGGCTGATACTGTACTGAAAACTGTTTTGCTATTTTCCGCAGTAAAATGGTCAATACAGCCTGTGTTCTTAGCCCACAAGGGAATGGAACACCTGGCACTGCTGCAAACAAGCAAGGCGGGCATTCAGCTGACTGAAATACAATTTTCTTATGCTCAAGCCTCAGGAACATGTGAAAAAATATCCAGGCGGGTCAGAGCTGCATTTAGGACATCTAGTCCCATGCCCACTTCCACCAGACTGGAATCTTAGGCACCCAGTTCAAGTCAGTGCACACAGAATTACTGCAGCGTGAATTATATTTTCCAGTAATAACTTTTTACTTTCTCATTAGCAGCAAAGAAAGCTGTTTAATGCCCAACTGATGATTTACTGCATTTAAAATCAACCTTGCTGGCTTGAACATAACACTTCATGCCTCTATGCAAACTCAAGTTTGTGCTTGTGTTTAAATATGTACTAGCAACTGTGAATAATCTGTTGGAATGTTTTAAACAGGAGAGAGGCTGTTTACTACCTAACAGAAACCAAGTCGTAACCTTCTTTTAATAAGTCATTGCTCATTTGCAAAAACTTTTGGACTCTGCTGCCTGCAAGGCAGGTCCTCCCTTTCCATTGCCCACCCCTGTAGTGGGCGCTGAATCCCCTGGCAGGAAAAAGAAACACAAAGGAATTGCCAAAGAGACAGGCATAAGGAATTACCGTCTTTAACTGGTAGATCTTCTTGCTGTCCTGTCCTTCCATCTAAGAATGAGTCTACAAACTGGCAGTGATCTTCTCCATGGCCCCTCTGGTCTCCTATGTTATAAAATTTTCCTGAAAGCAAAGCAGCAGTAAAGTTGAAAATCCATATCCAGTTTAGTGAGGACTATTACCACCAGAGGCAATGGGCTGTGCTCTTAACCCTGGGGAAGCCAAGGTTAATGCTACAATTCCTCTCAGGGTCTGTAGCTGTAATTTGAGCATGGTGTGCATACTCCCCAAGTACAGCACTCATGGTTGTACACAGAAGCGTACAAAAATGTACCTGTCCTGGCCAAAATCTGTGCCTGAATGTATTTTTCCTCCTCCCTACATTCTATACACTAAATAAAATTCTGTTATTACTTAGAACCTCATCCTGATTGTGTGAAAAACAAGGTAAGTTTTGCTAGTGACTTGAATGGAAAGAAGTTTTGTTCCCTGTCAGGAAGCCTCCAGTAACTTCAAGGTTGTTTTTAAAGACCATAACACGGCCCAGGCCTGTTGTATAAATCATCATATTTTTACAACATATATGTGCAAGTGCCATCCTTTAACAAACAGATGACTTCACTATTGTAACTGTATCCAGAGCGTGAGGTGTGCCCCTGTATTTATTTGTAGGATTGCTTAACAGGACACTTGACTGCCACCGAGTAGAAAACATGGTCTAAAGTGCCCCATGCAGGGTGTGCTGACACTACAGGCTGTGCTTACCCTGTTAACAAGATAACTCACAAGGGAGAGGTTTGACAGCTAGGTTTTTACTTCCTGATTTGAAATTGATTGATTTTTGCAAGACATGAGTAAAATTCATTTCAGAAGATGGAGGAAAGCATGCTACCTTCTCTTTCCAAGACTTGTCAGAAAACATTTTCAGATAAACCAGTGGCTTTTCTAAACTCCTTTCACAGAACTTGTTCTTAGTATGTTCAGCCTGTGGGTGTGAGGTTGAAGGGAAAGGTGAGAGCTCCATGCTCATAAGCTAAACAGAAAGTCCAGTTAATTGTTAAGTGTTGGGTGTCCTGTAGCCTTGAGTATGTGCCAGTCTGGTTATTTGAGATAGCAACGTGGCTTATAAAACTGCTCCCTAAAGAGCAATTAATAAAATAAAGGCAAATCAACCTACCAATAAACTCTCTTATATTTTTGAGATCTGATCAATACTTTGCCAAAAATTCTCACCTCCAGCTGATGGTCTCTGTGCATGCAGTTCTTCTCTAGCATTAGAAAATTATTTATTGCTATCTAGTTTTGGACGCAAGCATGTTTTTTTCCATAGGAGAACTGGTTAGAGGGAGTTTCAGCAATTTTTTGGTCTGAAATTAAGAACATCCAGGCTGCCCAGAACAGCATTTTCAGTTTTTTTTTTCCGTGGCTGTTGAAGGTCACACTTAGAATTTATTTTTTTTCCTCCCTTCAATAAATACTTTTTTTTTAGGTGGCCTGCTTTTCTGGAATATCTGCAGTGACTGCTCTGGAGGACTGTTAAATGAGGTCAGCAGTAGATGCTGGTTTATAGAACAATCCTGGCATGTGTAATGTAGATCAGTTTTTCTTCATGAGAGACAGAGTAAACCGTGTATTTTTATGGCTAACACCAGACCAGTAGCTTTCAGATACATACAGCATAATCTGTGCATCATTCAAACAACTGCTATACATACATTAGCAGCATTCTCAGTGACTATTAAATTCTTATTGCCCAATTCTTTCCATAATAAAGGAACACAAAAGCATTAGCTAACAAATGACTAGATTAATCTTTCTCTTTTGGGGCTAGCAATACTATCATAAAGTAAATTATTTTTTTTCCTCTGTGTAGGTGGTCTTAAGAAAATGAGATACCATCTTTGTTTTATACATTGTGAATTCTGCAACACTAGGAGTATAAAATCAAATTGGAAACTTTCTCACTCACCTACAGAGGCCTGTGTCATGACAATCCCACTTAGAAAATGGGGGAAGAGCAGCTTTCCTTCTACATAAATATTTCAGCTCTTTCAAATATTGTGACAACTGGTTAGCACTGGTTGGAGCAATTCAAGTGTAAGAACCAGGCTTAGTGAGAATAATGAATACAATGTGGCTACCATCATCTTTCTCCAGCCAAGTTAAATCACCACCTTTCCAGCAAGAACAAAAACAATCTAATGAAAATAGGAAAATGAGCTCCTGATATATTAAACTTCTAAAATTGAGGTAGCTTTCACTGCTGTGTGAATTCACTTGATTTAGGGCTGGAGTCTAGTCCTGCTAGATTAGCACTGCTATTTCCTCTACTGGCTGGTTTTGTGATACACTATGCCTCATTGCCAGTGTTTGCCATTTGATCACAGCTGGTTAGTACAGGAACAGCTGAATGAATCATACCTCTGTTCAAAACAGTCTCTTTTACTTAAATAATTGCCAAGATATTATTTACGTATCAGGTATTGTACTTGGTATTAATGACAGGGCTTTCCTTCCTTGTCTGCTCATGGGAGAACACTGCCAGAGACAAGGCCAGGCAGCTTAAAATTGTGTTGGCATGGGCTGCCCTATGCTCCCTTGCTCTTTTCTTTCCATGTTCCAGAACCCTACTCCTGTGAGATGCCAAGCTTGGAGATGGGGCAACTTTGGGCTATGAAAGTTGATTCTTTCAGCCACGATTTCTCTTGGTTATTTCAATCCAATGTACTGAACATACTGTTTTGACTTGCACTCAAAAGACATTTCCCATACACAGTTGTATTACACTCTTTGTGGTCTAGATTCTATACTAATGCCACTGGGGCAGAGTTGTCCATGCAGCACTAATAAAAGACCTCATACAGAAGAAAGCCAGGACCGTGGGATGGATTATAAGAAGTTAACCTATTTCTGTATATAGCTTGTACATTTACATGAGGCGGAAAGTTCTGCTTAGCTATCAATTACACAAAACCACTTTTTAACAGGCTGTTTCCCCAGCTTACATGTGGCATGTGCCACTTGATGCACGTCTTAAATACATTACACTCTAGTGACCTTAAGACACTGAACAAAACTTGCAAAGATAAGGCCAGGAGGCTGCTATTAGTAATAAAACAAAATAAAGAAAGAGGGGGGGGGGGTGATGATAAAGGGATTATAAGCATAAATGGAGAATGTAAAAATGAAACAAAAATGTCAAACCAGGTGAGTAAAACCTGTTGATTAGAGTTGAAGTCATGTATTTATAAACTCTAATGAAGTAGCTAGATGTTTACCAAATGGAATGGGAATGACTAAATCTAATCCTGGTCTAAAATTAGGATGTAATCCTCTAATTAAGAACTATTCCAGGCTACCCTTTAAACACAAACTTGGCACCTTTACAATATGCTATTCACTGGCAGAGACCTGATCTGTATCAGTTCTCAGTATGACCCCCAGGATACTAACAGGTACTTAAAATCAGGCGGTCACCACAGAGAAGTAACTCTTGAGTCTGAAAATTCAGAAATTTGGTATCAAACACATCAATGATTACTGAGCACAATCAGATTACTGTTTATGATTATTCTGTCTGTTGACTAAATTATCCATACCTGATCACACTTCAGCAGAGCTCAACAAGTTAAATGTTTTAGTTTTGGAACTATGATATCTTGAAGAACTATGATATCTTTAAGGAGTGTATAATGTGGAAAAAAAAAAAGTGACAACGTGATTTGAATGTCTCTTACCTGTAAGTGAATCACTAAGGTATATCTTGTATCTCAAAGAATTACACAGCTGCACACCTACAAACTTCTTATACCAAGTCCTCTTTACGTATTGTTTCCCTTTGCATTCTGAATAGGTGTCTGAATTGAATGGAATTTCAGTCCAAATAGCATCTTTTCCCACTGCAGGAGAGGAAGAAAGAGGTTGAAGTATGATGGGGCATACAAGATTATGTACAATAAATATATTCAAATAAATAGAATTAGAAGCCGCGATGGAACAGAATGCACCATGGCAGCAGTCACTGCATTATGAACATGAAAGATGTTTCAGCACCAAAGGGTGCAGATGTGATTGGTGCAGTGAACTGCCTCTGCTCTCTGTGTGTGGTGCTAGTTTGGAATAAGCTCATTCTAGGACCTTGTTCAGGGGACAATGTCTGTTGGCAAAATTCTCATTTACAAAGTAGCTCATAGAGTCTGTTTTTCAATGGGTTCAAGCCAGGACAGTCAACTTGCAGCAAACTGTATGAGATTTAACAAAAATACACATAAAAATCATCATGAATTATGTGGAAATAAATGCTGTCTCAGTGTTCGTACAAATGCAAAACACAACTCAATTTGCTTGGGCAATCTCAGCTCTTCTTCAATAGCTCGCTCCACCTTCCACCAAAGACAGCAAATCTTGCGAGTGGCCTGAAGCAGAGCTGGATCAAGCTTACAGAAGCAAATTTTTTTTCTAAAATACAATGGCAGATAAATATTATGCTCTGAGTTATTATCTGTTAACTCAAACAGTGTGGAGTAGTTTATTCATTTTACAGAGCCTTCTTTTGCTTTAATGACAAGGCTGAGAAAATATGATGCTGTCCTTGGTTCATTTGTGTACATTGGTTTGAAGCCATCCCAGCTGCCACGGGAGCACATGTTGATTGCATTCCGCTCAGGGAAACAAGCAGCCTGGCATGAATTCCGTACCAGGGGTATGGGTGGAAGGAATGAAATCATGTGTGAATGCTGTTTCATTCCGTAACTCATTTAATTGGTTCAGTACAGCCACCCTCCTTGTAAAATTATGCTATCTCATTTCTGAAAAAAATCCTGATTAGAAGACACGATACATAAAAGGCTTACTTGAAATTGGCTCGCTCACTCTTGGATCCGCTGTGGGAAGAAAATGAACATTCAGTCAGACACTGCAAAATGAACTTTCCCAATATTTCAATGGAAAAACATTGGTAAGTGATTTTCTACAGCTGAAAAAAGCTGTAATTTGTGAAACAGAATCAGTTTTGGAAGCGAAGTTCACTTTTGTATTAAATTTAATTAAAGGAAATATATATATTGTGTGAAACTACAGTATTAATGAGCTTTAAAAAATTTAATTATGGGACAATACCAGTCAAACACAGTTCTAGTAAAAATAAGAGTTTAAGCCTGTAACCAGCAGAACCCAATTCTGCTCCATCTTCTTTAAAATTTCATTTTCAAAACTTAAATTATAAAAAGGATCCCTCTGTAATACTTGCCACACAAAACTTGGCTATGAAAGCCTAAAAGTGAGAAATGGATGTGTGCAATTAAGAAAAAATATAACTGATTGCTTAATTTGTCCAAGCTAAATAGAAGTCAGAACATAAGCCTTGTCATTCACGAAAATTGCACTTGGCATAAACATTTTTTTCAGCTTGAACAAGCTAGGATTACAAAGAGAGTATTCACAATTTCTAAATATGTGTGGCATAGTCTGAACCTCTCCCTGACTAATCCCTTGCTCAACCAAAACTCTCATCCATCAGTGACAGCACTAGATGAGGACTATTGTATTATTACACCTGGCTCAAAACACAGGGTGAGAAGGCCCTTTGAAAAGGCTAAATCAATTTTGTTCTATATGGTCTTTAAGTACCATCAAACAGTGAAGACTTCTACACAAAAGAAGGTATCTTGTTTGTATAAAGTCAACGAGTCAACTCTAGTTGACCTCATGGGGATCTGGAATAGGGAAAGCAAAGGCACTCTCTGATTCTCAACCTCTGAGTCAGATGAGACTTAACCTGGAAACCAACTAGTAGTCAATAGAGGCTTGTATACACCTTTTTAACAGTTTCACAGGAGAGTAAACAGGATGGAAGAGTACATACTGGGACATCAACGTTTCCCAACTCCTATTTCTCAATCTTTATTTCAGCTAAAAGACATGACTATTATACAGCAGCCTTATTGATGAGGTAGTAAAAGTGCTTATAAACACACCAGCCCAAAGAAAAACCTTATGTTCCCCATCCAGGAGTCATTAATGACATTGGTAGATACAAAAAGGTCAGGAACATTAGTCTTAAATGACTGAGCCTTCTCCAAGGATCAAGTTAGTTTCCTCATGGTGAATACCAGACTAACTCTCAATGCTTTTTTTCTTTTTCTCCTTCAGTCTGGCTATCTTACATCCTCACACAATATAGCCCTGGTCTCAGACTGACCTTCCAGGCACTAATACAACATGCTCAGTAGTAAAAAGCCAATCACGTGATCAATCTTGAGAAGCCAATCTTGTAAAGAGCAAGACCAAACAGGCAAAATAAAGGAAGAGAACTTTTCCTGTATCCCACAAACACGGATACTAGAGACACTGTGAATGTTGGTGAGTCCTTTGGAAGTTCGTACCTGATTCAGTACTGAATGACACAGTGTTGCTACTTGGACCTTCACCAAGAGGGTTTCTAGGTTTCACGTGGAATTCATAACTGGGGAATAAAATAGAAGAGATGAAAGTTTTGCAAATCAAGGATTCTTTCAAAGTCTAGAGCAAACAAACTGCCAACACACATCTTGCTGCTACTTGCCTCCTGGAGAAGAGCAAAAAGGTCCCATTTCTTGCTTTGAAAACACAGATCACTGTATAAGGCCTCTCTGAACACATAATTTATCAGTCCTTTTGATAAATCTTTTTACATATACTATTAATGATTGATTTAATTCACCACTATTTTAAGTCTGTCTTCTCTCGCATACGCAGTTTCAGTTCTAGCAGAAGAAGCACTTCAGAGACGATCTGATAAGCACAGGCTGAGTAAAACACATTGCTATTTATTTGCACATTTTCCATTTGTAAGATCACAAAACTTGAATATTTGTTAATAGTAAATACATCAAAAAATGAAAAGATCTTGCCCAGTGTCTCTTTCTTATATTTTCTTAGTAATGCTGTACAATGTCACTCTGTATGGTAGTTATCTCACAGTCTAATTTCACCACTGCTGTGCTGGGAACCAAACACAGTGCTATGAAAATAGAACAAGATTGAAGAAAAAAAAATAAAAATACCAGGCAACCTCCTCTGCTTAAGCCTCTCCCACCCGTCATTACTTGATTACCAGTGATGGACATACAAGACAAGATGCTTTCTAACTCTGCAGCTCAGCTGAAACTTAGGCTTTCAATTAGAATCTCTATGTAAAGCTATTGAAAAACAGTTGCAAACCTAAAAATATTACACAGAAGGCAGCAGACAGATGAGGCAGGAAATACAGAGGTGGAGACACTGGACATGGCTAAGATCTTAAATCAAGGGCTCAGCTAGGAACAGACTGTATTTCATTCCTCCTAGCACACACTATCCCAGCAAGTCACTTTGCAGCTCTCCTGGTTCCAGCTGGCAGTACTTGGGAATTTCTTGCTGCTCAGAAATGGATCAGTGCCCCCCTGTAGGACCTGCGTGCCCTCCATGCCAAAGCACCCTGATGAGTAGCATCTATACAGCCAGTCTACAGCACCCTCTTCATGCTTTGTCTGTGAGCTATAAACCACAATCTGACCCACGCATGCCACCTACACCTTTTCATATGCTTTGAGTGCATACACAGTGAATCTCTCTTAACACAGAGTGTTTTTTCATCATCGAGAGAGATCCACAGGACATGAATCAAAAGGACGGTAGGCCTGGAAAATGGGCCCTAACTTAAGAGACTAAACACAGAGCAAAATGAGAATCCCAGAAGTGGGTAATTAAACATCCATCTCGACCTGTGAAGGATCACTTACCAATGATAACTTGGTAGCTCATGACTATAGCACAGCATCATAGAGTATTGCTGAAAATATTTCCAAACAGCAATCTTCTATACAAAAAACCCCACACATAGTACTCTTTGCGTGGTTGGAAATTTGTAAACTCTATTTGCAAGTCCCTACAAGAGACTGAAAAATTCAGTCCAAACTTTGGATTACCTCTCATTGCTTCTTGGCTCCTGCAAAACCTGAACAGCTCGCTAATTAACCTCAGTGGACTAATCATACAGTACCAAGCAACTGTTTTCCATCCACAGTATTTCTAAGACACTACTGAACTTTCAAATTGCTTACATAAGCAATTGCCTTTATTTCTAGGGTTTTCTTTTCTATTTTAAGGGAACTACTTAAAAAGATTGGTATGCTGAATAGATGCATTGGGGATAATTTGTGGATATTTCCAAGTGAAACATGGGCTTCTTTTGAGCTTTAAAAAGTCTATTTCGAGTAATCTTAACATTTATTCGAACATGCTGCAAGACAATTTTGAGCAACTCCTATTACTCTTCTGTAGTGAGGAGACATTAATTAAATAATAAATTAAATAAGAAGTTCTAGACACAAAATCTTCATGATCGATTTCAAATTGCTTAAAAAAAATACATTGGCTACAAAACTGAGCAGGTGGAATGCTCTTATGGAACTGGACTGGGCAGCCACAGGGACAGACACGTGTAATGACACAGACAAGTGTAAATGAAAGATAAAGCTCTATAGTCAGCATATCTGGATCTCACCTGAATATACAGTGGTTTTACAGAATTTGCAAGTTGGGTTTACATGCATCTGTCAGGGACAAAAATCACAAACTGGAGGAATTTGAAACAAATTTAAGCATTTTGCTGATTTTTGTACAAATAAATTGTCCTCATGAGCTGATATGCCCTACTTTGAGATGCATCAGGCAACTTTCTTTGTAGGAAACAGTCCTGTTCCCAAAAAACAAAAGTCAAGGAACTTGGAGCCATCAATTCTCTAATTCCATAAAAAGAACAAAACAAGAACTGAAGACTAAATATTTTCCCAGCAGTGTTTTTCAAATTGTGGTCCAGGGACCACTAGGATCTCTGCAAAATATCAAACCACAGTTAGGAAAATTATGGCAGGATTGAAATAAAGAACTAAAATCTACACATAGAGATTTCAGCTCATGCAAATATATAAACAAAATTGAAGAAAAAGAAAGTAAAGTAAAATTTAGCTTAGTTAGGGGAGCCTTCTATTAATACTGTGAAAGAGCAAATTTTCTAAACTAAAATATATGCATTCTGTATTTTTGTGATAGGTGTTTTTACAGGTGTCCAAGCATCACAGGCACCCTTCCTCTGCCAAATTAAATACTGAAACAATAGCAATATCTGCAACAGTACAAGAACAACAAACAACCACTTTTGGAGATGAAGAGAAGTAACTAGTTGACTGAAAACTGAAGGGGAGAGAAAGAAAAAGTTAGATTGAGCTCATGTTTTGATACAGTTTACAGAACTAAGTAATATGTTAAAATCCATGGTGTGGCTCTTCATGGAAAGCCATTTAAAGTCTCCTTTTTTGTGTATCAGGTGAAAGATGTGAAAAATAAAAATAAAATGGTGAAAAAAGGGTACGTGCTACAATCTTATGCACATCTATATGAACCCAGGGGAGGGTCAGAAATGATGCCAAAACCTCTTCTACGCAACATATGCAGCAAGCTAACGTGTCACACTTCCAACATCTATAAGATTGTTATCGTACAAACTTGGGAGACTAGGCCTCCCAAATTCCCCCAAACTACATAAGACAATAAAAGTCCTTGTGCAGATTAAACAGACTTGACTAACAGTAATTACTGTGCAGAGCATATTTTTCCACCATAGGAAATTGCTATTCCACATGGAACTTTGGCAGACGCAGCTGCTCCTGCATTTTTCAAATAATGCAAAAAGAGAAGAAGGAAGATTGCAGAACTGCAAATAGCTGAAGAGAGATTTTGACCATAATAGAGGGACTGGAGTAGCTGAGTACAGTCCTGGAACTTCAGGTCAATTGCTGGGGAGATGCTGGTTTTTAGATGACAGTCATGCAGGACTGTTTCAGTGTATAGAGCTTCTCTGTTTCTGTGGCATGCTTGGAGAACAGTATGATCAGAACACTAGGATTTAGAGAAGGGATGGAAGGAAGGATGGAAGAGAAAAAGAAAAGAAAAAATAAAGAGAAAATGCAAAAGGAAAAGCAAAAGAAAAAGAAAAGAAAAGGGAAAAAAAAGAAAAAGAAAAAAAAAGAAAAAAAAAAAGAAAAAAAAAAGGGAAAGAAGTTTCTCTCCTAATCAAACTTGATGAAGAAGTGTGAGAAATGGGAGATGCTTACCCATGATCTCTGATATCAACAGTAATTTAGTATAAAAATCTGTTACTTTTGTAATAAAGAGTACAAAAACCTTTTTTGTTCCACTTTTTGCTTTTTTCTGCATTGTAACTTTCACTGTAGTTCCCATTGTATGACCCTTGCATGTATCCTACACATTTCATGTTTTCTTCACAGTTTTGGTTGGGTGGTTGTGGGTTTTAGTTTTAGTTTTCTGGGGCACTGGATTTATTTTTATTTTTAAACATTTCCTGTTATTTATATTCCTCAAGAGACCTCATGGCTGGAAATATACTTTGCCTTGGGACACAATCTAACCCAAAAGACCACTCAAAAAGTTTTTTAAAAAGAAGAAAATGGTATTTGAAATCACCCAGCTACATAACCAAGCAAAGGATCAGTACCTAAAAGGAAGTTTTACAAAACTGTTGAATGCAAGCATCACAGACTTTCTGTTTCTTATTAATACAACTTTTCTATCAAATATCTACGCCAGCAGGCTGCTGGGACACATCCTCTAATGACTACCTAAACTTCCCCAGAGCTATTTGGCACATCTCTGACTGCAGTCTTAATATTTTTCTTTACTACTTTCCAATTACTGCCAACACAAATGTGCATTAGAACAGTTTTCAACAAATTCAGATTCTTTTTTGAAGGCTTGTATAGAAATTAGCAGTCCGAAGTTTCTTGGACACTCAGTGGTATGTGCTATGAACTTAATTGCCCTTTAACAAACCACCAGGAAGAAAGAGGAAATGTACACCTAATCATAAAAAGTATTTCAAGATAGGGCAGGGATACAGAAATAAGAACTAAATATTTTGGCAGAGAAACCAACAGAAATAGCAAAAAAAGTCCAAATGAGACTCTATCATATGGCTGGAAGACTTAAAAAATAAATCAATTATAAGGAGTTAGAAAACGCCAAAACTAGTAAAAAAAAAAAAACAAACCAAAACCAAAAAAACCCCACCAAAATTCCTTTGGAAATGGGAAAACACATCTGGAAGCAAAAAAATAACAACATCTGTGTTTAATATTCTAGGCTAGGAAAAGTCCATGAAAAAACTGCAGGTCAGTGAAACTGATTTTAACAAAGGAGAAAATACAGATGAGCACCATCATACTACACAGGAGACAGAATGAAGAAAATAAAAATTACAGTAAGCCTATTTCTATCTCATGCCTCTCAAGACTTATTACAAACCAGCACAAGGAGGGAAACACTGAAAATTGTGGATAATGACCTTACCTTGACTCATACTATTGCTTATCATAGGAGAAGTTACTGCAATACTTTCTTTTTAAGGGCAGTATTTAATCTAAAACTAAAAATAAAGATCACAAGAATCCTGGGTATGCCAGTCAAACCAGGAGTTCCAGTGTGAGCAGCCTTGTAAGGAAACTCAAAAGCCTGTATATATAACAAATTATATAGGAATATTCCAAGCAAATGACTGCTTGGGAGAGAGACTGTAATTGTTTTGACCAAAATGGTCAGTCTCATAGTTTGGCTTTGACTGTTTTCCAAGTGGAATAAATGGTACATTTCTCCAAAAAACCTGTGACAGTTTTCTCAGCATAAAAGCTGCAAAATTTCCATTGGAGGATGAAAAATTAAATTGACAGATTAGTTCTTACTAGTGCATCCCTTTCTCTCACTTTTCTGTGCTAAGAAATGAATGACATTTTTATTAACATACAAAACCACCTCAGCCTGCATTAAAGAAAAGAGGTGAAATTGAGATTTACAAGATCCCTTAAGATATAGTCATACAATAATTGAGGTTGGAAGGGACCTACCAAGGTCATCTGGTCCAGGCCCCTTTTCACAACAGAGCTGACTTGATAGCTACATGAAGTTACTCAGGATTGATCAACAAGCATAGGAGTTACAGACACTCCTGGCTTGAACAACAAAGTAAAAAGGGAGTAGCTCGGTACTTAGTTCAGACTAACTAGAGGAAGGAAGGATGAATAGTTTGGCTATTTTACTCATTTAGCAAGTGAAGGACTAATTGAAGGATAAAGATGGAAAAAAAAAAAAATCACAGAAAATCTGCTGTGTAAGTGTGATACTGAAAAGAGGGCTGCGTGAAACACATCCATAGATGTGTATATGTGATTATTAGATCACAAAAGCCCATCTATCATAGACAGGCTTGTGTGGAAGATATTCATAAAACAAGAGAAAAGCTGTCCTCTTCAGACAGC
Organism: Chloroceryle amazona; assembly: GCA_027560015.1. Taxonomy (NCBI): domain Eukaryota; kingdom Metazoa; phylum Chordata; class Aves; order Coraciiformes; family Cerylidae; genus Chloroceryle; species Chloroceryle amazona. The sequence goes on from JANHFX010008748.1 coordinate 17,041, forward strand.
AGTAACACCTAATTAACTGTCTCTATAAGAATGATATATATAGTTATCTAGCTCACATAGCATAACCATACTATGTGCTTTGAGAGATTTCAGGTAAAAGTTTCTATCAAAAGCAACATATCTGATGAAATTAAGTAGAAATCTAGATTGGACCCAGACAGCAGCTTAGTGCCTGGAAGTTAAATCATCACAAGTTTTCTATGTACAATAGTGAAATACTGCAAGGACTGCATTTGGCAATTCAACAGGTGAAAAAGAGGCCAACATCCTCATTCTATAAAGAAAAATCCTGTAAATGAATATAATGTAGTTAACCATTAGGCATGCCTTGCTGTGAGAGAATGGTATGGATAAAACAGGAATCTCAGCACTCAAAACTATCACATTGTATGGGAGCCTTTAGAAGCTTTTTTTTTTTTTTTTTTAAAATCGAGCAGTTGTGTTGGAAAGCAGCTGACTATGCCCCACATTTATTTAAAGGGTTTAAGTCCTCACAGTTGGACAGATTTTAATATCGCTTTTTTACTTTCATCTCATAGTCTTGATGTCTTGCAATCAAGTCACTAAGACCACATAAAGCTGGCTTTTATTAGACAAATAGGAGATACAAGAAACTGTTAAAATACACACAGATTTTTTGTTTACAAGTAATCCTCATAAATTGTTGTATGCCTATGAAAGTCCATTTTCGTTTTCATATTAGCATGTGTCTGTTAAAAACCAAATACTTGATAACTGTACTGAAGGTCAGAACTGCTTTTCTTTTTCAGCCCGTGCATTTTTTTTGTGCATCTAGTCACTTTTCAGACAGCTAGAGAGACACACAGAATAATGCATGATAATCTTGTGCTTCAGAGAAGTCACCTTTTAACTTCTGTTTGTACTTACTGACAGTCACAGTCACACATGCAATTTTCATGAGAGATTGTAAGAGTCTCTCATTGCTGCCTCCCTAACACTGACCAAATTTCTTAAATACTCAAAGCCTGGCCATTAGCTCCTAATCTTTAAAAGCTGCCTTGTCAAAAGGCCAGCTCGAAGGAACACGAGTGTCTGGCTTACTGCAGAGCTTCCCAGAGGTGTAGCAGTATGACCTATTTGAAAGAAGAATGTGAAAGAGAAAACCAAACAAACAGCATGATCTGGCAGGCTTAGGTGCACCCAGTTTTCCCTTGCTGCTAGCTCTGCTCCCTTCACATTGAAGAGTTGTTCCTAATGCTTCCCTCCCGATGGAGGTGGGTGATTAACTCTTTAGCTTCTGGGCCAGACACTAACATATCCTACCTGATTTACCTCAACAAGATGACAGACCTTGGACAAAGTGACTGCAGACCAACTTTATCTTGTACTGCTCCTCAAGAGCATGCATCTGGACAATTACAGGCTTGAACTGTCTTGACGCTGTAGGATCTTTCTGGTTTGAATTTACCCATGGAGACTGAGATAATACAGTCACAAACATTCTTACTACTTTTGGAAAGTCTTTGCTTAGGTCTGGCTGGTTTAGATCCATCCTGAACTATCTTCAGCTATGGATACACTGAATCTTCAGAGGAGCATAGAAGATTCATACAGCCTCACTGATGGCTTCAGGAAAGCTGGAAAAAATAGACTCTCAAATTCAGCTTGTCAGCTTCTTCAAAGAATTGCAAGGCCAAGAAGTTCTTCAGTTAATTCACCTTCTGCTACTGAACATGCCTTTTTCCATTTACTTGCTGGTAGTTTTGTAAATGATCATTTGCAAGAGGATTTCTTTTTCTCTTCCAAATTTCTTCTCCAGCTCCACCTCTTCTACAGCTCTTTCCTTTAACACTAGTTATGGAAAAGTCTGCTTCCCAGTCTTAATGCATTACTTGATAAAACTGCAGACATTTCAGGGACTCTGTTAATGAATTTACAGAACCGTTTCTCAGTTTCTCTCTTCCTGTTTTCAGTTTTGTCCACAGGTCCATTTTCTTCATCTAGTGAGCAATTACCTCCTGATAGACAGGAGACTTTTCTTATGGACATAGGTCACTGCTTGCAACATTCGTACTGTCTACATGATGACAGCTGTCTTAATGAAGTTCTTATTTTCCTTGCATTTAGCTTCCAACAAGCCTGGACTCAAATGCTTACAGTAACAATTTTTTGTGCTTCTGCCAAAGCTCTCAAGGTGTCCTCAAACACACATTTTGAAATGTGAATTTAATTGGACAAAGGCACTCTGAGATGGACTTGACATCCTTTAAATCCTACAAGACCCAAGTGACATGCACTGCTGCAATTTATATAAAAGGTTTTGAAGTTGAACGATGGCATCCTGAATCCAGAAAGACCTTCATTGTCCTTCCACTTTGAGGTTGGGAAGGGGGAATAATAGCCACCCTCCCATCACAGGAAAGTTATCCCTTTTTGTCTTAAGTCAGCCTCCACCAGACTATACTGATCTTCTATCCAGCCTCTCGTAACAAAACCCATGCTGCACAGACAGCTTTTCTCCATGGTCTTTGGTTTGCTCTTGCTTACCAAAACCTTAAAGTCCTCTCATAGGATTGACATAATTGTTACTAATTAAAGTTAAAAAGCATCTTACCTGCTTCTGCATAGCTCCTGCCTTCTGTATGACCTTTTCAATGATTCTAGCTGGATCTGCCTGCCTCCATCTTGCTTCCTTTCTGAACAAAGAGCAATCTAAAAATGCTTTTATCTTTTGGCCATCTGGACACTGATCTCAGCGTTAAGGGCTTCTCTTTGCTTCCATGTCTTTTCCACACCTAACCAAATCTACCCCATTTTTATCACCATATATGATGCAAAGATGATGATAGATGCATATATGCAAAAAGAGTTCAGGTGTGTAATGGAAGAGAATCTCACTAATAACCCACAGTTCCTTTCAAGGACACAACTGTACTATTTCCATGCAGAATTGAAATGAAAAGGCAAACAGCACAGCCCAACAAGTTTAGCAGCACCTACTACCTTTCTTAGTCACTACTTAGAAATATAATTTTTTGCTGTCTCTTCCAAGCCCTCTCAGCTGATTGAGGAAGAGATTGAGGAAACTGATGCTTCTCCAGTTGTATTGCCAATATATCCTAATTGCCTTTTAAGAAGACAGAAAAACATAGCTGTAGTTCACCCTCTCACAAAACACATGCCTTTAAGAAGTAACAAAGAAATTCTTGATGCAATACACAGAAATTCTATCCCATCTTAAGAGTTTTTGATTCTGTCAGAGAAGATCTTTTTGGTTATGACAATTCCCCTAGCTTTTCTTTTCCAGTTCTCTTCCATTCCCCTCCACTTTCTGCAGTTGTTCCTCATTCCTCCTCCTAGGAGCTGCTGGTCACAAGTACAGGACTAAGAAGCAATACACAGATTAAAGCACACACTGCCTAAAAATAAAGGTTTAAAATGGGTACTGTGCAGAATTTTGTGCTCTGTTACCAATTTAAGGGTAATAATAGAAAAGGGCAGTTTATCTGAAGCAGAAAAATTTGGTTACCAAAGCCAAATGGATGGTCTTACAGGAAAAAAATGTGTCATTCATTAACTTTCTGATGCAATCAATAAGGAACACAAACAAAGGACAAACAGCTTTCTTCCCTGCTCTGATTTTTACCACAAAAACAAATAATTGTATTTGATTAGAAATAAAAAAAAAAAAAAAAAAGAAGAAGAAGAAAAAGATCATGCTTATTTGAACTAGTTGCATGGCATGTATGCCATCAAATGGAATTCACTTACCCATTTTTAACTTTCCAGCTTCTTTGAGCTGGAAAAGAAAACTATATATATGGGACATGGTGCAATGCAACAGCCAAGCTTCATACAGTGGCCCAACTTTCATGCCAGTATTTGAATGAACATCTATTTAAATAAGCAAGCAGCCTACATCAATTGTGCCAAGCATCCTTAAACTCCAGAGAAAGACAGCTGTATATATAAATCTTGACCTCACATGTACAGTTAATATTTTGTGTGTTCACTTTGTTTCGTTATCTGCAAAATCCAAGAGGTTGTGGTTTTTTTTTATAGAAAGCACTACATTGTCTTACATTTGACTGTTAATCTTTCTGATAGAACAGGTCAGTTCTCCAGTTTGTCCAGACTCTTGGAAATTTCCTAAAGATTCCTCAGATGTGTCTTATCTGTTAACTTAGAAGGTGGCAAAAAGAAAGCATACCTTTTTCCTATCAGAACAAGAGTAAAAGTAATATGGTCTTATATATATATATGCACATTTTCATTTGAAGTGGCAGATAGCTGGCAGTCTGAATTATTTGGATTAACTTAGAAGATAATTTTATTTAATTACCTTGTGTCAGGTTTTAGGTTTTCCACAGTAGAATGGGTTTGATTTGTAGTGATAATCGATTTCTCCTTTTCACCATCACTTGCTCCATTTTCAGTTGACACAACCTCATACTCTGCAAAAATACAGTAAAGAGAAATTTGCTTAAATAATAGCTCTTACTTGAGCTCATTCATTGCTCTCTCTTTTCTCATCTGTTTTCCACTCCTTCTGTCTAATAGGCTTTAAGGACATCTTGTTTGAACCAGACTGGACATCAATAAGCAAAACTGGTTAGGATAGATACAATTCCATCATGCTTGAGTGTCTAGCCCCTCATCCTTCCTCATAATTCAATTATGGCATAGAGGATACGCAGCACCTCACTTCCACCCAAAGGTGACAAAATTACAACTACAAATAAGTGTAAGAATTCTGCAGTTTGAATGAAAAGGTATAAAAGATGAAAGTACAGTTTCTAAGTGCTTAAACCTTCATTAACTTAAGACTAAAATTTTTAAGATTTCCAAAGGAAACAAAATTAATTTAGATTGTGGGAATATACCAGTTTAGAATAAAATAATTTTGCATACATTTATGTATTTATACAATTTATAGAGTCTCACTACTTTCTTTTCCTCTCACTAGGATGTATCATCATGCTGAATCCAGGCTCTGAACAGGGAATTAACAACAGCTGTTTGGGAAGAAGAAACCCCTTCAGTCAGAGCCCTGTCCAAGATACAGTCTATTTAGCAGGCAACCTCTGTCCTGATTCATAACAGCCTCTTCTAATAAACACACTGAGTATATATAGCTAATTTTCCTCTATTCACAAAGATGTTTACAACCTTCTCAGCTCCTTCTGTTTTGCTTCCTAAAACCTGCTTATAATACCAAGCATAGATTTGCTAATCGTAAGCTAGCAAAGGAGAATGTTTTTGAAGAATATTTGCAGTGAGCATTTAGATCTACAGCACAATGAATTAAGCAGGTATTAAACTGTGAGGACAGAGAACATCTATCAAAAGCTACAAAATCTCTAGAAAATTACTTACTTTCTTGTTTTTTTCTAATGGTACTATTAATTTTCAAGTTCTTAACTAAATGGTAGGAAGTTGTAGGGCTTATATTTAATTATTTATTTATTAATTTTCAATATAATTTGCTGTCAACACAGAAAGATAAAGCACTTGCAATGGGATTCAATTAGAAAGATAAAAAAACCCCTTCTTAATTGTTGCTGGACTCAGATCCTTGCTCCTGGGAAACACAGGAAATATGTATGTAAAGGAGCATACACACACAACTTGACCCAATTTTGACCTCAATTATGCAGCTATGGCTTCCTTTGCACTCTTCTATGTAAAAATGCTGATATCAAAACTGCTGGGGTAAATTATGTAAGGCAATGCAATTAAGTGGAAGAGTGGAGCAGCCCTGACAATTATGTTCTACAATGCCAGGTTTCTAAACCACAGCAATTAAATTTGAGCAATTATATGCATGTATGCACATGGAAATTTCAGATTTACAGCAATAGTTTCAAAAGGGACCTCTACACAGCATCTTTTTATCTTTACCATGTAATAGACTTATTTTAGAGCATATACAGAGCAACATGGGTACAGCAAGTGTTACGTTATCATAGCATTACTGACTTACTAGCTGAATATAAGGTTTCATTGTGTCTGGCCCACTGACCAACACCATCCTGAAGTCAAGAAAGATGTCTAGGTTATGTATATACAACTATATAATAAAGACTACTGTTGCACTGCTGAAACTTTTCAATAAGATCTTATTAGATCCTGTACACAGAGAAACCAGAAATCAAGTGAAGATAGAGTTCTTCTCTTCTCTTCTTAAATATCTTTTTGTGCTGACACCAATAATATAGTCAGAAAAATATCTTTCTAATCTAGTAACATTTCCTTATCCACACTGGAGTTGAGAGTAGCACAAAATAAAAGTACTGGGGTGTAGACTTCTTTGGGATTAAAGTGTTTTTTAAATAGTATAAAACAACTGTGAAAGTGAAAAGCTGGAAATGTATTCTGATATAATGGAGGACAGAAATCAAACCAACCAGTAACGGTGTCATTGTCTGGTTTTTCCCAGTCCAGTATGACGAAAGTTGGACAGCCCTCAACGGTCACCACTGTGAGGTTGGTTGGAGGATTCTGTGGAGGACGAGTAGGTTCTTCCTTGATGCCAGCTTCTTCTTGAGGAAAGTGTTCAAGAGAGCTTGTGATAGAGCAAGGCACATCATCATCTTTCTTCATGTACTTGACATGGGGGGCTAAGAGTAATAGGAAAGAGCTGTTATTTGATACAGGGTTTTAACGAAGTGTCAATGCCATTTCACCTAATGCACAACTTTCATCTCAGAGCACCAAGTAAAAATCTGCACAAGTCAAAATCAAGTATAAAACTTTAAGCTTTAAACTCCAGATATTCAATATTAAGGTGCTTGGTTTTTTTTAAAGTTGTTCTTAGACCCAGAGTCTGCAACTGCCTGCACCCCCTTCACATTGGCACCACTGATGAAAGGTATTAATGGGTGATACCCTGGCACCGTGAAAATTGAAAGAATTAACTTCTGTCATAAAATGGGGCAACTAACTTTAATCCTTCTATAGTAAAATGGTACTGCAATTCCATATGCAGCTTTTGAGCGCTGTGCTAATACAAATATGTAGCACCAAACACTACTTTATTTCACCAGAAAGAGTAAGAAGTTTAGTCCAGAGTCATTCCATCATTAAACTTGCAGTTTCTAAAGTGACTGTCTAAAGTGACTGATCTGATCCATTTTCAGTGGTATAGGATCAGACCTTGAAATAAACATTCTGAGGCAAACATCTTGTACTCCGCATGAACATCAGAAAGATTAGTGAAGGCAAACACATTGGTTCTAAAATTAGAACACAAGATTTCCCTTATGGCAATGTGCACTGGTATTGGGGCAATACATCACCAGGTATGCTTGCAAGCTCACAGAAAGATTTTAATTTGGTTTGGTGGAATGTGGATAGTGTGCAGTTGTACTACTGTTGGCTTACAGGAAGAACCACAATGTGTTTGTGGGCAAGACTGTAAACTAGGAAGCAGGGAAGAAATTAGAAATAAAATTTAGTCAAGAATATACTGATGGTCTGAACTACAGTCCTTTCATGTGACACTAAAGCATAATCAAATGAAGTTTTGGCCCTCGAATAACCAAACAAAATAATTCTGATGCAAGATAGATCAGTCTTCATATGTTCTCCCAAATAAAAATACCATAGCTATTAAAATCCTACCTTGGTACCTTGGTTTGCCTGAAGAATCTGTTTCTGATGTAGGACTTGAGCTGAAGACAGTTGCATCAACTGTGGGAAACACATTTATAACGTAACTTGTAATAAATGCAAAGTTTCATTGTCAGAACTGCAGCATTTCACAATTCCTTTGCCATTTTAAATCACAGTAACACACTTCCGCGGAAGATGTTTGCTGCCAGATCTGTCTTTTCCTTTGAAGGACTCCATCTTGTCTGTGATGCTAAGTAAACCCCCTTACTTACCTGGTAGTGTAAAGATAGTCATAATGAAAATTACAGACTTCATGAATGATGCTGGATTCAGTTCATGCAAAATGCTCTTCAGGCCTTTTAAAAAGGATCTTTTTGCACTTTACTGCCTGTTCAGCTTAGAGCTTGTTTTATCTTCATAGAATTTATAGCTTTCTTATGTTGGCACATGAACTTCTCTAAAAATAGGGTCAAGGAAATCACAAATTCTGTCTCCAGATAGAATTTGAAATTAAATAATAAAAAAAAAATTGAAAGTAAATACAAAAAAAAAGAAAGTAAATACAAAAAATTGAAAGTAAATACACTGGTGAACAGAAATTTACTAAAGCAGTCAGCATTCATGACACCAGTGTTGCATCAGATAGCCACTATAATGAACAGAATCTTCTCTTAGATGCAAATACTACAATGAACCTCAACCAACAATATATTCACAACAAGCATGTTTTAATAAATCTAGTATCCAGGTTGCTTTATTGAACTCTAAGGGTCACAGTGAGTTTCTGAACATTATAATGAGACAAGAATTTGAGTATTACTTCAAGAAAATTAGAAACAGCATAATTTATAACAACATACCCAGAGCTGCAAATTTTGACTCAAAAATTCTATGCACACCCTCCTCCACACCCATTCCTGTATGCCACTTTGAGGGGATTTAGGTCTGAACTTGCAGTTAACTCTCAATCTTATAAAGGAAAACTACCAACTAACCATTATGTATACCCTATTACATTATTTATTTTATTTTATTTTTTTTACTATTTAAATGGTGGCAGTTTGAACATATAGCCAGGAGGATATCACAACCATGCTGAGCACTATCAGTCACTGTTGAATAATAATTTGAATTTATGTCCTGTGCAAAAGGAAATGTTCAGGAAAAGACTTTCCTTGTCTAGTCCCTTCACAGATTTAAAATAGCCACTGCATAGTATTGAAATGATGTAGTGATTTCTAGGAAGATGTAAGGGCTGTCATGTTCTCATTTACCGAAGTGTGTATCAGAAGACAGCCAGATGAACTCAGTCAAGTTAGAAAGGTTGCACAGTAGCATAAAGGAAGTCAGAATCACCCCAGTACTTATATGAAATATACAATGCATCAATATAGTTTAGGGAAGAGAATCAAAGGAAAAAAAAAACAAACGGAAACCTTTATGTTCATAAAAAAAAGCCAAACTAAAAACCAAATCCCAAACCAGAACTGTGTGTAATACACTTACCATAATACTCTGGAGTTGCAAAAGCTGTTGGCATCTTATGTGATGTTCCTGTCCTCACAGGTGGTGTTGGTCTAGCGGGTTTAGCTACAGTGACAGGAGGAGGAAGTTGTGGCAACTAGGCATTCACTATTTAAGTGTGAAACAGCTTTCTGATTTTCTAACAGAACTCAGGTTTGTGACAACTGCTCCATGAAAGAAGTACTTTCATTTAAACTGTGATATTCCTTCAAGTCTTATACAACAGCTTCCAGTGAGATGTAGGAAAGTTCTGAGTTGGTCTTATTGTCAATATAGCTTACTGCTGAAACCCAGTAAGAAAATTCTTTGCTATTTGGAGATTTTCTTGGAGGACTTCAGCTAGAATATGACCTTGTTTAATGCAAAGATCACAGACTGGTAAAAGGATGCAAAATGCCCATCATTGACATTTCTGTTTCTCAAATAAAACAGTATATTTCTTTATGTATTGCAAGACAGAGTAGCTGAAGTTAGCAGCTGAAACGTTGATTTTTCTCTCAAATATATGTAAGGTCTTTTCATTTCTACTCTTAATATAGCATATATTTTAGCAAGGCTGGAGTTGGAATGTATATAATGATAAACACTGGGTCCCTAACTCTGGTCCACATTGAGAGTTTAAGCACAGAATAGTACTGCACCTTCCACTAAAATAAATTAAGATGCCCTTTAAATGAATGTAAGAAAAATGCAATCAAGTCCAACGATTTAAACATTTAGAATTACACATTACTCAAGGGAAAATGCTTTGCTTCCGGTCTATTCTGTGGGAGGGCAGCTCAGTGGGTCTCCACCCCCAGAGATAGCACAAGAATCTCATTGTCTCAGAGATTTTAACCTTTCTCCCAAACTGCACTAAATTATCCCGCATTCCTGTCTCATGGCAAGGTAGGCTGTTATCCTACAGTAGACACCATAAGCTTGCACAGAAACTGATTTGAAGGGTCACTATTATCTCCCATAATTAATAGGTATTTTAAAAATTATTTTAGAGTATGTGACATTGCTTTTACTCCTCAGCTGTTATCATCTAGTAAAGAAAAGAGGTTTCTAAGAGGAAAACAATTCATGGTAAAAGATGTCTTGATTGTTTTCAAAATAGCTGTAGAAGACAAGAACAACATTCACAAAACACACAGATACTCCCAGGCAACCACTGCATGACTATAAAAATCTCAACCCCAAAAAAGTCAAGAACTACATAAGGTATTGACATTCCCTGTGTATATGACACAGTAAAACATGGTCACTGAAGACAGAACTGTAGTGCATCAAGTTTAAAACAATATAAATCCCTACCTTCCATTAATTTCCTTAATAAAGTAGACATTTATTAAGATTCTCATGAGAGTCCAGTTTCATATGGGTTCTGGAACTCTCTTGTTTCCTGTTTTTTTCCATTCAGGAGACTTAATGTCTTCATAGAAACCTCCCCATAATACTCATCCCCTGGATGAGTAAAAAAGATACAAGTAATAAATTAATCACGATGTTAATGAGGAAGAGAAAGCGGGCAGAATTATGAAAGGGAAAATCCAAGAAGAACATTGAGGCAAATTTTCCCTGTTCATACTGTGGAACAGTCTCTCCAGGGAACCAGAAGAAACTTGATTATGATGTTTAAAACTAAGTTGGATAAAACACTAGAAAAAACAGGAAAAGGAAAATCTACTACTGGCTCCACAAGGAAGAACCAGATCATCTAACCAATTTATTCCATTTTGAATGTCTAGGAAGGTATGATAATGACTGACTATCACATGACCTGGACTCTAATGTCTGGAAAAAGGGTGAAATTTCAAAACACTGGTAAATTAATTAGACATCTAATGGAGAAAATTAACATAGACCCCATTACAATCAAAAGAAAATGTATGAGGTCAACATTTTTTTTTATACTACAGCTTAAGACTGACATTGTCTTATGGTCTGTCATAGCTATTACTAAGGAAATACCACCAATCAACGGCAAGGACAGATACAATATTTCATTCTCAGCTCTGCTGTTGAGTAAATATGCAGATTGTTTTATCCAGCTTTGAGATCCCTGCTTCTAATTTGCTGCAAAAAATACGAAATAATTCTTTATGTCTTTAGTACCTTAATGGCACACAAAGCCCCAAATGAAACAAAAAACAAAGCCAACAGAAAATACAGCAGAATCAAGATGTTTGTATTTCCAGTGAACTACAGAGAGTAAGAAGAAGAGGGAAGCAGTTCTCATGATGTAGCAGTTTGTGGCTACCTGGAATGATAGCCTAAGGATTCTTCTTTCTGTGTGATCTTATACTGACACTGAGAAGCAGGAATACTGTAGCACAGGATGAAGCTAAACTCTTTGCATCTGAAGTAACTCAGGTTGTTCTGCTCCCAATGTAGATAGTTTTCTGACTGCCCATTAGCTTGTTATTTTTAGTGGTAAATGGAAGCGCCATATATATGGGACAGAATGTCTTTACTAATAACTAGTTGGGAGTATATATTGAAGCATAATATTCAGTATCTCCCATCTGTCATAAACATTAAATAACCACAAGCACTATTAGTAGATCTGAAATAGTCTTAAGGTTGATGTTCTTAGAGGATGACTTGTATTGCCATTTTGCTTTCAGTTCCCTTACTAGGGCCTGTTATGTTTCAGAAAACTAGTTTCTATAGATACCACAAATTAAAGAAAAAGAAACTATACTATAAACTATACCCTGCTAGTCAGTTCAGTATTATGTCATACATAATATTTATTCTGAAAAGGCTGCGATACCTGGACCCGCTGGTTTACCAGTCACAGTGTTTGGAGGCAGAGGTTTTCTTCGCATTTGTGTAGGCTTGACAGGAAATACAGGTGGATGCTGAGGGTCAGGCGACGTAGTTGCTGAATGACATTACAAGACAGTGTTATCAGTTATTTAACCTCAAATTTCATAAAATCAGAAACCTATTACAAGTTATATTCTGACTTTTCAAACCATGTTTCAAATCTGATTTAATATCAAAAGTAGAGAGGTGAGGTTAGGAGCTGAAATAAGTTGTACCTTCAAACTTATAGTCTCTGGGAAGTATGTCCCATGAAACATTAAACCAAGCTTACAGTGAAAAAATGTAGGTCCTTTGAGATTTTAGAGATTAATTTTCTGTGTAGTTGCTCATTTCTGTCAATGGTAATTTTTTGGCAGCCAACAGGATACTTCTTCCCACAATAAACAGCACCTCCATGTACTTGGAAACATCTTCAGTGTCTTATCCTGATATTTTGTAGCTGATCTTATTCTGATCTGACATGCACTGACATGGCTTGCGTTACTGTGTTAGAAATTCCTGAAATGCCAACTGAGGTTGTTTCAATGTGCAGTTCCAGCCAATAACTATTAAATTCATCTGATAAGGTCCTTTGACAGTGAGGTCTGAAAGAAGAACCTAAGCCTCTTAATTCATATTTACAAAACATTCTACTGTATTTTCCAGGTAATTATAAAAGTTTTTATAATGCAAAGGAAATGCAAAAGAGAAGATTTTTCTTCCACTGCACTTTGCACTATGCACTTCTTTCCTTAAGAAAAAAACAGGAGATGTGTGCAACACATTTATGTAACAAAAGACTTTTTGTACCTAACAGGGTAAAATCCTCAAGAGCAATATAATTCTTATAACATTGCCAATGTCAACAAATATGCAAGTTGCCTGATTCTGAGTTACTAGCTACACAGAGTACCTTGGGCCCTACATATCAGACCTTAATTTACCCGATAAATAGAGTGACTGTGGGCGAGCAGGGAGCAGATCCAAAGACTCATTTGGAATAGCCTTTTGAGAAATACTTACAATATACAAACAGTAAGATTTCCATCTTTCTCTGTTCCCTTTTCCTTTTGGACTTTTGCAGTCACTTATAAAACACATGGTTTTTAAAATCCCTCAGATCAAGACAGGAAATAATGATCCATCTAATTCAGGAAGATGTAATGGCTTTGAAAATAGCATTTGTAGGTTTCATATTAATTCTTAATCCCCAGATGGAGATGAAAAAAATAATGCCTAAAGCCTTAAAAAAGGATAATAATTTTTTGTATATATAAGACATTGTATCCTAGATGTATCCACGATTAATTCTCCCCCTGCTCATATTTAGGGAATGGGATTTTCTGAGATATTTATAAGGTAAAAACATGCAAGTATTGACTTGTCAGTGGTTTCAATCATATCTTCTGAACAACACAACCACAACAGATACGCGCAAGCCAAAATATCACATTCAGTGGACTGTGTCACAGTTTAATCTACTACATAGTAATCTGGAAAAACAAGAATCCCTACTCTTCCCTTCTACTACTTCCACTAGGATTTGAGTGATGGTCTATGATGCTACCAAATCTAATTAACAATGTGTGGAGACTGAGTGCGTAAACTAGGGCACACAATAAAATTTAGGGGTTTTGTGATAGCGTAGATTCTTGCAAGGACAGTGACATGGTAGCTACTGGGATTTGTTTAATCTCAAAGGTTCTTTGTAGACCAGGAATGTATTTCCTTGACTCTTCATGAAAAAGGAGGGCATCCAGACTTTTAGGACAGACTCTTAACACATCAAGCTCAATTCTTGTGTGCTGTAACCTATCTTTTTAATTTTTTGTAAGTAGCATAGATGTACATAGCTGGATTTACTAAAGTACACACTACTGCCTGACATTCAGTAACAAAAACCACAGTGTACCATCCTTGTTTTCAGTTTACAGTCTGCATCCAGCCACTGCTAATAGTTTTATCAAGCTGGACCTAATCTTTGCAAAGCATTATCATCAGACCGAATAAACTTAAAAAAGATATGGTTATGGTTATGAAACAAGGAGATTCTCTATATGTAAGAGTGTTTATCTTCGTATACATGATTGTATGTACACGTGGAAAACACAAAATTTTTATATTACATTTTTTCACTTGGAACGGAAAATTTCTAAGCAGTTGAATTCCAAAAAAAAAAATCTATTTTTCAAGACCTACTTGGGAAGATATTTAGATATTTTCAGTTAAAATATTTTGATCACCAAGTAGTGAATACAAAATATTCTTATTTTTATCTTGTTTAGTAGTATCCTGAAGCCAAGAGAAATTTTATTGATGAGGATGACTATGAATTATCTTATCTTCTTAGTGGACATGCTTTTTCTGTGTAGGAAAGCTGTTTTTTTTCATTTTTTGTACTTGCTAAAATTTGCTCATTTTCTTCTTATATTAAGCTTACCAGAAATTGGCTTTTCCCAGCTATCAATATATTCCAAAGGTTTTTCCACATCCATGTCAATTTGTCTGGTGATATCCTCAGGTGTATATTCATCATCTGTGAAACAAAGGAAGTGCAGTACTGAGGCATAGAGTACTTGCATGTTGCATATGTTCAAATTCCAGTTAACACAAAGTGAAAAACTGGCATGTATGTCCCTCCTATGCTTTTACTTAGTGATATCTGTTATCTTCCTATCCAACTAAGTAGAGAGTGATGTGGGTAGCAAGTCTGCAATTTAATTTTAAAAAATTCTTGAAAGAAGTGCAAGAAGAAAGAGACAATTAATAAGATTAAGAGGTAACAGATGAGTTAAACCAAGATTATATGTGGAAAGATGACTACAGAGAACATATTAAAGGATAAAACACCCATTGATTCTTGCAAAGGTCAAAGTTTTCCTTCTCTTCATAATAAGATGGTCAGTTATCCTCCATATTGAATTGTTAGAGCAATTCTGAACCAAACATATACTTTATTTGGAGTACTGGAGGCAAGGTGTACATCAAAATCAGCTTGTATATAAAAGAAAGTCCTACTTAAAATTTATATAAACACATTTCAAAAAAACTAAGTAAAAGGCATTAAAAAGATCAACACATTCCTGGTACAGAGCAGCTTTTTCACATAATGGTATATATAGGACAGTAAGACTGTTAAATTTATATACTTTCCCTACCCAAAATAAGTATATTTATTAATTATATGGTAGAGTGCCAGAGTGCTAATCATTGTTTCATGTGAATGATGTTCATGGGAGAAGAGTCATGAGAAGACCAGCACCAGCTTTGAAAATAATAATAATAATAATAATAATCATCTTATACACCATGAGTCATACTCAGAGTATATTTAGTTTCTTAGCTTCATCTCACAATAAGCACAAACCCAAAATGCAGTAGCTCATTGACTAAATCACACTAAATCACCCATGTATCCATTAAAAGTCCAATTTAGTTTTGCATGTTACAGTGTCTACAGAAAAGCCACCCTCTATCCTGCTTCTTACAGTCTAATTTAGCATGACAATCTTTTTTTTTTGTACCAGCTAGGAATGAACAAAATATTGTATATATTCTAGATGGAAGAAGTGATTATTTTTTCCAGAAATTTTCACCGCTGTTTTGCCATTAGTAAACTAGTAATGAAAAATAAGTCTAAGAATCTGGAAAAAAGGCAATTCAAGCAAGAACCCTTCTCTGCTGACAAAATCTCCTTTTAAAGTTACATAAATGTTTGTGTTTTCACACAAGATACTTGCACTATCAATCAACTTGATGTATTTATCATAGCACTTGCATTTATAGTATTTGCCTTTTGCTAGTTAATTTGTTTATTATAAGCATTTCAATTTACCATATCCCTTCTGAACTTTAACAAGATTGAGAATAGATGTATTACTTGAATGTGGCTATACACCCAGTTTTGAAAATAAAAAGAAAATAAAACACAAAGTTAACAGCCATTGTAATGAAAACCAGCTCTCTCACAAGAGAAATGGAAATGTTGCTCAAAGTTTGTTCACTGAAGGTTGTCTGGAAGCATAATAGATCAGGAGCAGTTTTTAAATAAATGGTTGGGACTAAATAGAAAAAAAACCCCACAACCTGAGTAAGGTAAATTACACTAAGCCATCTCAATAAAATGAAATTCTAGAGAAAATGGCTAAAACATGGCAGAAAGCTAAAAGGAATGTTAGTTATAAGGAGTCAAACCCTCACTCTTTCCCACAGTCAAGTTTACCACCTGGCACTACAGCTAGCCAGGAGACTGAAAAGCCTGCCAGGAAACCAGCTACAATCCCATGAGCTGCTGCTGGAAAAAACAAATTCCACTGCTTATTGTCTGGGCCCTGCAGCTGCCAAATACACTCTCCGTGGGGTGAAACATCTTTGCATCGATGCTAATGAGCACAACCAGAAGAAGAACTGGAGTACATTCAACAGTAGTGCCAGCCCAGCAAAGAATGAAAAGATCCAAAGCAGTCTTCAAACAACACAGTATCTGGTAAATGTGCTCTTCTTTACAGAAATTAAAAATAAGTTAATATCTAAAGGTAAGCCTGAAAACATATTGTACCTTATAGCCCAGTTAAGGATTCTGATCAACTTAGATCAAAATATAAGGATTCCGATAAGCTAACCACACCTCCAGAAATCATGCAAACATCTTAAAAAGGTGTAATTTCTCTAAGATATCACTACTGAAAAAGAAACAATGTTCCCTCTGCTCAGCTGTTAAGATTTAGGGTTCCAGGTTAGGAAAATTTTTAAGTTTATTCTGCAGACTTAGGAATTCTGCTTGCACTATGTAATTGCACATTGCTTGGGAGAGATATAGATTTCTTTAATTGATTACCTGAACCCTCTTATTGTGTGGAATTATTTTTGTGAACACATACAGTCTTATAGGCTCAGACACTTAATTTGCCACAATACTGTGATCCACCTGCTTTACCGAAGACTTAGGATTTCAGTTATTGATCATCAAGAAAAATACAGACTGAAAAGTTGTGAAGGGCTGCAGTCCTCTCTCAACATGTTATGAATGTACAAAATTCATTGGTCATTTGTCTACACTTCTGAGGATAACGATGCAGACTCACGGATATGAGTTGCTATGTCAGCAGAATTGGAGGCACAAAGAAATAGACAGTAGATAATAAAGGCCAGTTCTTCTTTAGTACTTTGAACACCAGGTTTAAATTAAAGGGCTGACTTTGTAGAACACAAAATCTAGGTAACAGACATCTTCAGAATATTTCTTTAACTTGATGAAAAAAGACTTATGTAACTAAGCAATGGAAAATATTACTAGAAGAATCATTTTCGAGAAGAATTCTAAAAGAAGTACTTATCCGCCTGTGAGTACACATAGCATGCACAGCAAGGTAATAATAGTCTTGGGGCAATTTTTGACATCATCTACCAGAACAAAGCTCTAGTTCTTCCTGGCAACTGGCACTAACATAAAGACATGGAAATAATGATGGATAGTGAGCACTCTAAAAGGAGCATTTAAGATTGCCTAAAAGAATACTTTAGCAGTCACCTGAAACAGCTTTAAGCACAATAAACTACATTGTCTACCATATCTATTATGGTTTTTTATACAGTTGATTTACTTAGCATGTTTTTTGCTTTCTTTTGTTTTTCTTAATCTACAAATTCCTCTGCCAACATTAGTACTATATGGGAGAAGGGAAAAGCTTATTATACTGTCTAATGTAATTGTGTATTCATGCATAATTACATAATCTAATTTCAAAAGCCACCTACTCCTGGAGGCCTGTGTGCATTTTGCCTATTTTCGTAATCAGACATAGAAAGCTGACTTATAAGCAGACTGCCAACACAAGCAAAGAACAAAAAATCTGACCCATAACTACTGCCATTGGTCATTTAATAGTGCAACTGCCTCTGATGTCCTGGAATTCAATGGGCACAAAACCAAACACAACAGTATTTGTGCTGATATAATAAATTAATACTTTATTAGATATAAAAATTTAGATTTATTATAACTTATTTTTGGTATCATTATCTTGATTGGATGAAAAATCAAGTGCAGTTGAAAATGGATAATTATTTTACCTCCAAGCAAACCAGTGTTTTGAATAAATCTTTGTGATTAGGGGTGTATGTTTTCTGTGTTCGTGTAAGGAAGCGTAGATTGAAGAGACAGTTCTCACCCTCCTCTATTGTCTATCAACTTGCAACTTTCTTCATGGTGAAGTATTTAATCCCGAATACTGCATAGTCTGAATATGAGTAGGTCCAACATGAATACACTACATGCATAGCTAGGAGCTAGCAAGATACCTGGATTTAGGGCTTTCTTCCAAAGCCTTCTGACTTGGATTTAAAGAACTGGGTAACCCTTTTCAACGAAGTGCTTTTCAGAAATTATTCTGGACCTATAACCATCATCAGTAAACAGTAGCCACATAATGACCTGTGAGTTTACACTGACTGTCAATTTCATACTTCTTTTCAATACTGGCAATATTACCATCATAATTATGTCCAGTAGCAAGAATTACATACTGCACTCTGAGGAACTAAATTCTATAATCAAACACAATGAAATATTTTGCAGACATTGAGATTATTTGACGAAATTACATTCCCATCCTTTACTTGTAAGTTAAAAAACCCCAAACCTGCAGCTCTACCTGTTGTTGGCACAAGCCACTTTGGCAGTCCAGGTGCTTTTGCTCTGGCTGGTGCAAGTGTGGTTTCACTGAGAGCTGTTAGAATGTTTAAAAAGAAACAGATGAATAAAGAAAAATGTTCCATTAGCAGAAAACCCAACAGACTTTTATCTGATGTCAACTATTACATATTAGAGAAGAAAAAGTAACAGTTGCTATGATGACACACAGTTTTGCTTGCCTTTTTTTTCTCTGATTTGTAAAGGCATTACCTGTAGGCTGAATAATTTGAAAGAAAAATATCCTTCTTCTCTCAGCAACACTTAAAATTCCACTGAGAATAAGTGAAATTAATTAATTAATTAATCAAGCAATCTCCTCCCCATACCAAATTGAATAAACAATTATTACCAGGCTTGTCGTGAAATTTATCAGATGGCTTTGGTCTTGCAGAAGTGAGACGTGTTTTGTGAGGTGCTAAAAGAAATAAGGTTCAGTTTAAATGCTATTTGTAAAAGGAACATCGATAATGTAGTGTAATTTGCCAGAAAAAAGGACCATGCACCAATGAGATACAGCAAAATGGACATATAAGAATTCTATGAGTTCCAATCCAGAATGCACGCTGAAAATGATAGTTTCTTTAGAGGTCAGATGACTCCATCATGCAGTCTGACCAGTTACATTAATGTTTAGGTTTAGGAAAAGATATAAAATATTTACAGCCAGTTACCCAACTGTATATGGATACAGAGTTAGCTCTGCAAGGTATCCATGGCCTTAAGACATTTAATTAGGTTCTGTAAAAAACAAACAAACAAACAGAAAACAAAAAACCTCAAAATAAAACACCATACTTAACCCCTCCCAAACAAATATTTAGATAAAAACATAAAACATTAAAATACTGGTGAGAAAACAACAGGGAGCATTTAATGCAGACACTGTGTAAGGTTGCTGAAGCATAGTGTCATCTTCAAGGTTAAAATCAAAAGTCTTCAACCTTTTCTTATTGTCACCTTTCACTTGCCAAATAGTTTTGATATTTTAGATGTTACACAATCTGTGTGCATCACACTGAAAGCTGAAGGCATAAACAGTAGTCACTGTCATCTCATGTCAGATTATCGACTTCTATAACTCAAATTTTAAAATAAATAGAGCTAGCTATTTGATATTTGCATCTAATAATGATTCTATCCACAATACTTAATCCAGCTTCTGTGAAGTGTCAGAGAAAATACTTAAGCAGGAAAGAACATATTATTAATTTTTGACATTTACATTTTGGAAAAATTTTACAGATAAGATTTAGTATTTTATATGGTAAAGGTGGAAACCAGTTACATTTTGGTTTGTAACACTATACATCTGAGGATCTAATACTAATAATACCTAATAATAGTACTGATACTGTTTAAGGGCTCATATTATCTTTAAGGCAGTACTGATTAAACCTTGATTTTCAGAGCAATGAAGAAAAAACATTTGATAAAGGGAAAAGTAAGTTTTCATCTCATATATTTGAAATAGCTTAAAGAGTAATAAGGAATAGACCATTAAACCTTAAACCATACTCATTTACTTAAGATCTGCAGACTGTCAATACAACAACTTAAGAAAATCCTAAAAATTACCTGAACTGAGATGTGGAATTTCAGTTGCTAGAGCACTTTTGGGCTTGGGTGAAATCTGGTACTTTTCATTGGGAACTGAAAGTGGAGACGATATGGCTTGTCAAATGCAAATTATTTCCTTTTAAATGTAAGACAACAGGGTGGAAGGGAAATTCAAACTGTCTTTGTGCAAACCATAAACAGGAAGAGTCAGTGCTAGAAACATGGCTGAAAATCATGCAGGTAAAAGACTTCTCAAGACTGGGAAGATATAAATCATTAATAAGTCAGACAAAACAAGAAAAGATGATCAGGTAATGCCTTTTATATGGCTCCTCAGCCTTGTACATGAAGTACTTATTTCTAGAAAGAATTTCATAAAATAAAAAATGGCTGGAAAATTAAAACCAGCAACATTTTGTACATGCACTGAAATGTGACTAACAAACAAATGTGACATAAAGATATATTAAGGTATTTATGTTGATTAAAGTGTATGTTTAGACATATAGTAAAAGGAGAGAAAACAAAGTTTTACGAAAAATAAACTGACATATTATTCTCATTACCCAAAGTCATTTTGGACCCATCAACAACATGAACTGTTATAAGGTTAATTGATCCCAGGTGTGTTGCCCTTGGAGCTACAAGAAATAAAACATTGTTCTGTGAGAAGTGGAATTAAAGAAGTTGGATCTCATTAAGGATCTGTGTCCTTTGTTTCCTAAAAACTTATCTACACATCTGCTAAGACAATTTTAACAGACATGAGACAAACACATGTTCTGATTAGTCTGGATGTATTTCCATGCTGACAGACAGAACAACTATTTGCTGGGCCCCCACCAGCTTCAGAACAAATGCCCTAAAGGTGGAGTTCTGACAGTTTTTGGTCTTTCTCACACTACATTAATGTATATTAATTTGCAGTTCCCTAAATTTTCTAAAAACTTGTAGTAATGTATTTATCTTTCAGACATTCTTCCCTCACTCAAATTTGATTGAATTTAGTGAAAGATATCTAAGTTACTGCATGCAAAGGAGATACTGGCAGGCAGAGGCACGCACTACACAACTCTTTCAGAAATAAGGGTAAAATATGGATGCTGGAAAGTAACCTAAATAAACCTAGCATAAAGGGCAGTGGCTAAGTAGTGCCATTTATTATTAATAACTTTCCTAACAGTAGTTTATTTTGCATATACATAATTTTAATTATTTAAAATTTAAAAGGAAAAAAATCAACCTGTAAATTCTGGTTTTGAAAATTCTGTGGCCAAAACTATCTTTGTAATGATACCAAAACATGGCACCTGTTAACTATGACATGACAGGAAATTGCTCTTATTCAACTGAGACTTAAAATCTAACTTGGTTACTTAATAGAAAATCATTCAAAATAAGGCTTTAAAAATTAAATATTTTTCATGGACTGTTCAGTTTGATTTTCATAGTAATGAATAGGGTCTCTGCTTAAATTATTTCTGGCTATATAAAAAGGGATAGAAGTCTAAGGGAAAAAAGGGAGGGAAATGATAAAGCTATTAATTAACATATTTGCCTAAAAGCTAAAACATTACCCGTTTGGAGGTCAGATCACAGAGCAAAACATATTAGGAGCTGCTCTTTCTTATCACCATGCTGTCTCTCCTCCCCTAACATTTTTTTTTTCCTCCTGTAACCTTCATGCCTAGTAATTTTTACGGAAATACCTCACTCCCAGGGTAAAGTTGGGGTGTCATCATCCTTTATTATAACTGTGCATCCCTAAATCTACTGTAGTTACTGCAAAAATCACCAACAGGAAGAAGGATTTTGCAATCTAAGCTTCAAAAACACTTGAGAAATTGAAGCAAATGTATTTATGGTAATAAAATCCCCCAAAAGAAAAGAACTTAGTGAAGCTGGCTACAGCAATATATTTTTATTGAAATTAATCAAGTTCCTCACATTTTTAATGGCTACTAGCCACCAATGTAACAAACAAATGTTAAAAAAAACAACTATATGGACTTCCGCTCTCCATGGAAATTGATGCAACTCTCGAGTATTCTTTTTGTTATTATCACACTCTGAGTTGAACAATACTAATTGTTGTCTACAGATCATGCATGTCACACGACTGCAATACTGAATGACAGGAGGAAGAGTGACTAAGGCAGTGCCACAGTAATACTTTTAAAATTACCAGGTTTAGTCTGTGGTACTTCCGGCCTGACAGATGTTTTGGGTCTGGAAGGAACGAGAAGTGTTTCCTTTGGAGCTGAAAAAAAAGGAAAAAAAAAATTACTGTATTCTTCAGGAGTCCTGATCCAATGCCATATTTAGCCCACAGAAAATGCATGCCTCAAATGCCTGAAAAAAAGACAATAATGAGTCCATCGTTTTCTGGAACCTGAAACAAAATGACTATCCAAAATACAAAAAAGTCTAGCAATGTTCTGTCAGATAAGTTCAATTACTGGATAAAATTCTTGCTTTATAAGAAAAATTGGAATTTGGCTGGAGATCTGACGAATACAGGCTTCTGACCAGACACGAGCTGTAGGCTATTTCTTCTTTACTTCTAGGACAGAACTGAGACTCATCTGTATTAAGAAACATACATGTATGTAATCAGAATGAATGATAGTGGAATGATGTTGCACAAAATACCACACCAGAGCATCTTCTCTAGAAATTTCTCCACTGACAAATTAAAAATACCCGTATCTTAATTTTAAGGAAATTTATTTACCCATTGTTGCCCTTGAATGTTCAGTGGTAGTAGATTTGGTAATAATTGGCTGTGGAGTTGTCTGATGTATTGCTGTTAAGGAGAAAACGTGAAGAATCTTAGAATATTAAACTGCAATAGAAACCAAGTAGCATTTGCACTATTTCTAAAACTAAAAATGTCCCAAAATGGAAAGTAGAAAATATCTTACAATTTTTTTATATTTTTTTATATAAATAGATAATATAAATATATAAAAAAACCCCTGATGATAGATATCATTATCTATTAACGTCTCCCATCCAGTCCTTCTATAACAAAAATGGGAAGAGACACGGCCTCCATAACTATTTTTAAGATTACTTTTGTTTCAGAATAGCACACCATGTCAGTTGCTAACTGTACAAGCACATTCCAGAGGACTTCTGTTGCATTTTATGGATTTTAAAAAAAAAAAGTGCTCACAGAGAAGCATCTCTGATTACCAGGAAGGAACCAGAGAGAACTCAGTCTATTTAGCCACTGAAATTTGTCAACACCCACATTACTACATTTTAATTGTCATTTGATATATGTAATAGAAAGGAGGAAAAACATTTTTGATGTTAGCCTACAAATCCTGCTATTATTTTCAGTGTAGTTTTGGCATATTTTGGATTGACTGACTTATGTGTAATGCATGTTTCAGCACAAATCAGCTATGAATAATTTTGTTTAAAAGCACAAACCCTGAGGCTAAGGGAAAGAATGATTTAACACAAACACACAAAATTAAAAGAATGACTCCATTACCAGGTTTGGTGTGTGGCACTCTTGTTTTTTCAGATGTTTTTGGTTTGGTATGAATGAACTGTTTTTCAGTTGGAGCTGAAATAAAAACAAACATTACCCAGAACAATAACTGAAAAACATACACTGCTTTTATAGCACACAAGGAATATAAGTATGACCTGATCTGTAATAAGGCAAATTATGTAAGGGTAAAACTGAAAATCGACCAGTTGGAATTCCTGCAAAGAAATTAAAACAAGTTAAGTGTCCACTGACACAAACAGACATCCCCTAAATTATAAAAATATTTGTGGCTTTAGCTGAAGTGGTGAAGAATATAGTCATGTAAAGCATACAGTAATGAGACAAAATTAGACAACAGTAGCCTGCTTCTTCTGCATTTGCCATACATGACTATATGACGACAGGATATGTCATGTGTTATTATCCTTATCAAGATAGAAGGCCAAACAAATATCTAGAATCAGAACAAGACTTCATTATCGGTTTTTTAATATTATATAATGAGCTCTCCTTAAGAATATCTTCTCTAACTGGAATGGAAAATAGAGTAATTATTTATGAAATACACGTGATTACCCAATGTTGCCTTTGTTGTTTCAGGAATATGAGGAATCACAGTAGTATCTGGTTCATGGAAGGCTGGAATGGTTTCTGTTGGAAATAAAGTTGATAAACTCTCATAATAATGAAGAAAGTCTTCCTTTCCCTCCCGCCTCCTTAAAAAAAACAACCCTTCAGCACTATGCTATACACCAGGAAAGGGATGTTTGAAATCAGCAATGGGCATTTACCCTCTGAAATTTATGGTTACAGAGTTCAACTTTTTAATCTTGTTGTTTGGTTGTTTGGTTTTGGTTGTTTTGTTTTGTTTTAACCATTTAGATACCTAAAAAACAACAACCACCCTTCAGTGACATAACTGATTATACAGATCATTCAAATTTATTATGGGGAGTCTCCTAATCAAAATACAACTGAAGGGAATCCTCAGTCTAATCTGTTTGAAAATGTGTATGTAAAGGAAAAGCACTGCAACAGTCTTAAGAGGCTTCTCTCATAGGAACTTCAAAAACATGGTGCAAGCAACTGAAGTGTGTTGCTCAGATACAAGATGTCGATAAATTATCATTGTTTTAAACATACAGGTCACTACTATTTCTTCTTCTGGTAATATCCACATAATATATATATATATAAAATAAAATCTCAAACTGTTTTAGTTTCCATCAGTAGTGTGACTTAACTGCAGCATTGTACAGGTTTCTTAAGGTAGAAAGCAAACAGCAAAAGTATACTGTTGACAGCACCTCCCACTGCCCACCCTGAAAGCAGTTACTCAGTTATCAACTGCAACTTGACAAAAGACCAGATAATTTACCAGGCTTGCTGTGTGGGGCATCTGGAACAGGAACTGCCTTAGGTTTAAAGGGAGTATGTTTTGGTTCTTTAGGAGCTGAAAGAAAATACTTGTTTTAAGGGTTTATACTCCTCAGAAATTAGACAGGTTTATTGCACTGGCACTGCATGTCTTGTGCTTTTAAAGAAAAACAAGATCTTTACATGAGAGAGTGAAAAACTGAGTGTTGGACACATATAAGAATTTAAAGAAAAATAAAGTCATGAATGAAAACATGGGTGTAAAACTGATGAAGTAAGCAAAATCTGGAGTCAAGCAAAAAAAACCTGAAAGAACACAGACAACTACAATGGAGATGTTTCTATCTGTATTTCAGAGCTTGTAACTACAATAGCCATGATATGCTTGTCTCCTAGAAGCATCAAAGGATTTACAATGTGTATGAGAGTCAACCATATTTTCTGTGAAAACAACAAAATGTCTAGGAATCTCCCAATACCTGGAACAAAGTAGAAGGTCAATAAGTAGAAAAAAAAACAAATCAAAACCACAGACGGGTGACATCTGAAAATCAGACTAATGGTATATAATCTTTGACCCAAGAAACATTAGGAAAAAAATAATACTGACCAGTCCAAGGTTAACATCTTTACCTATTGCTGTCTTTGGTTGTTCAATTGTAAATGTAGTAGGTGACAAAACTTTATAAAAACAAGAATATACACAAAATTAGCAATAAGTAAGTAAAAGCAGAAGGGCAAAACTATTCCTCATTACATGACTAATTTCTTTTCAAACTGGAAGACAATTAAATTTGTTAATTGAAAAAAAATATATATATACTCACAAGGAAGGGTCAACTGGTGGTTTCACAACCATCAGGAATTACAAAAGTTTGGCAGCTCAGTAGTGTGCAAATCCCTATTAAGTATGCTTTTACAGGTCAAATTCCATTACCAGGGCACACAAACATATCATCCGTGGTTTGAGTTACAGAGTTAGAGGCCTTCAAAATATATTTTTTACTAAGCATCTTTTGCTAGGCAAAAAAGAGATGCAATTTCTTCCAAGAACATTCTTATAATGTTTTATGTCATCTACTCTGCTATGCAAATTATTCATCAGTGACAGCTGTCATGTGGCTGAAAAACATATACAACTCATCAAAACTCAGCATTAAAAATACAAATCATCTCTGTCTTCTTTTAAACACGTGTTTGAGAACAATAATTAGAAAATCTATTTGTTTGTAATATGAAGAGATGTTAAACAACACTTGATTAATTGAGGAAAGACAACCCAAAAGAAACTATGAATGTTTAAACACAAAAAACCAACAATGTATTTACCAGTTTTTATGTGTGGCACATCTGGACTTGGTGATGCTCTGGGCTTGGAAGAGATTCGCTGACTTTCTTTTGGACCTGTGAAGATTAGCAAAGTTTTAAACATGCTATTGAGGATGCTAATTCCACATAAGTTTTTTGATTTTACTAACAGTGGATTCATTTTCTGCAAAGAATTTTTTATGAGTATTTCTTCCATCTGAAAATAATCAGAGAGATCTCCTGTCAAGGCAATCAATGTTACGTTAGTGCAGAGATTACAGGCAAAATGTCTGTTACAGTGCAGTGCTGAATTAACTCTCAGCTCTATCAAACAGAGCTTTCTACAGAGTAAACTGCTGTATTTCTAACAGTTCCCCTAGTTGGACTCTGAGTGTTCCACATTTCAAAAATCCACTGCTCATTTAAATCAGCTTTACATTAAAAAAAATCTCCAGCAAAGCAGTCAAAACACAAGAAACGTGGAAATTTACCACTAATTTTCAAATGGATAGAACTATTTCCAAAATTTTGGGAACAGGAAATTACTGTAATTTTACACTTGTAAATGAGTAACTAGGAATTACAAATACATTTGTCACATTCTATAGAAATTAAGACACAAATTTTCCTATGTGCGAGGGCCCAAGATATTAACCACCACATCCTGATGACAGGACAAGAGGCAATGGGTGGAAGCTGAGGCATAGGAAGTTCCATGTAAACATGAGGAGGAACTTCTTCACAGTGAGGGTGACAGAGCACTAGAACAGGCTGCCCAGGGGGGATGAGGAGTCTCCCCCTCTGGAGATATTCAAAACCTGCCTGGATGAATTCCTGTGTGATCTGGTGTAGGTGATCCTGCTCTGGCAGGGGGGTTGCGCTGGATGATCTTTCAAGGTCCCTTCCAGCCCCTGACATTCTGTGATTCTGTGATCCCTGCCATTATACAAGTTACTGATGTAGATAAATATCTAGCTGATTGTTTTTCCATAACAGCTATATAGAAAAATCTGATTACAACAGTAAATTCTAAAAGTATCTGTGTACCTTCAGAGAACTCTTCAATTTTGATAATTTGCAAACTAAAAAACTTTCATACACTGAAGGGCAAAATATTGATAAGCTTACTTGCTCTAGTTGGAGGAACACGTGGACTGGGTGATGTTTTAGGTTTAGGCCTAGGATGCGTATCTGTAGGAGCTGAAAGAAAGGAAGAAAGAAAAAGGGTTACAATGTACTAAAATTTTCTGAGGAAACAATGTCCACTACCACCCATAAGAGTCAACAAAAACAGAGCAAGGATTTGAACAAAAGATGTTCTATAGAAGTGATGTAAAAGAGAAGGGGTTTTTGGAATCAGTGTATAGAGAAAATAAATAATCTTCTGTGACATATCAGCTAAGGCACGTGATAGAATTACTGGTTCTATTGACAAAGAGGACTTTAAAAAATAAAACCAGAAGAAAACAAAATAAGTTGCTTCAAATACAAAGATACTACTGCTCTGTAATAGAGGTTATACTGGAATGATTTGCAGTACCAAACTGAAATGATTAAAATGCCTTCTTCAAATGGATCTGCTGCAAGGAATCATATGACCCAAAGATCACTGAAGTGATTCTGTTCTAATGGTGGAATGGAAGTTTGAATGAAGCAGAATTATTTTTCAGACTTCTATGAAATAGTAAATTTCTTTTAGTAAAACTGGAGGGGAAGGGAAGCAGAGAAAGAAAACTTGAAGCATGCATTTCTGCTCACCCAAACCATATGACTAACTAGAACAGTGCCATCTCTACAGTATGACAGTTAAGATCCTGTTCTGATCTGCATTCTGCCTCTTTTCATTAAATATAGAAGGAAATTGCCCTATGTTATGTGCATAACAATTTGAAAGGCACAGGATCCTCCTCAATCATTTTGTACAAAAAAAGAAACCAACCAAGGAAAGGGAAAGAGAATCTTGACTGAAATTATTAAAGCACATATAAAGAAAGGTGACAGATCATTTCAGGTCTACTTTTAATGATCGTGTTGAAGACGAAAGAAAACATGAGTATTCAAGTAAGAATGTATCATTACCTGATGCTGACTTTGGTTTCTCTGGTCTAAATGTAACTGGTTCCAGAACTGCATTATGTGATAAAAACCAAAAACAAGTATTACCAAGAAAAATCAAAACGTAACAATCACTACCTCCACGATGATCATACCATCCTTGCTACAGCCAATGACGGATGGTCACTCCACCTTGAAACTTGATGTATATTTAGTATTATGCTGCTAAGAATTAGCCTCCAGTTCAAGGCAATAGCTCTAACACAGAACAGAGCCCAAACATAAATCTGAAGCTTTTGTAATACCACAAAAAGAAATTGTGTGTTGTTTGTCCCCTCCAACTTCGTACACTTTCTGGACTGATTCCAAGGTTTAGATGCAAACAATAGGAACAGACTTACTGGGTGAAGCAGGAACCGTAATTGTCATCTTTCTGCCCATTTCTCCAATGCAGCCATCTAATACTGCATATACCCTGAATACATGTACTGTGTCTGGTTGGGATGGAGTTTATTTTCTTTATAGAAGACCCTGTGGTACTCTGTTTTAGATTCATGATCAAAACAGTGTTCATAACATGCCGCTGGTTTAGTTATTGCTTGTTACAGTGTCGAGGACTTCTTTATTTTTCAATCTACCCCCAAGCAAGTAGGCCAGGGGTGGGCAAGATGTTAAGAGGGGACACAGATGGGACAGCTGAGCCAAATTCACCAAAGGAATATTCCACCTTATATAATGTCATGCTTAGCAACAAAACTGGGGGGTAGTTTTTCCAGAGGACCCACTGCTCTAGACTAGTGTTGGAATGCCAGTGGGATGTGTTGAGAGGTTGTGTTGAATCACAGTTTTTTTCCTCCTCTTTCTATCCATGTATTAAACTGTCTTTATCTTGAACTACGATTTTTTTTTTTTTTCCACTCTTCTGATTCTCTTCCCCAACCCACAGCAGGGTGGAGTGAGCAAGTGGCTAGTAGGTGCTTAGTTGCTGGCTGGCGTTAAGCTACCACAGTACATCATGCAATTGCTAGTGTGAGTTGTGTAACTTTATCCTTATTTAGCCCAGGATTGTATATTACTCAAAGCCAAGCTGTGGAAACACCACTAAAGAAAGCATTACATCTACTTAAATCATGAAGGCTGGGCGAAAGTGAACTGAAAAGTATAAATAATTGATTGTGCCTGTGAAAGAAAAAAAAATACAGAAAAAAAACCCTCTTTGCAATAATACTCCTCCTTTTTACCTTTACTTTCCCAAAACACAGAAAAGACCTGTTTTCACTGACAACTGCACACAAAATGCCCACTGTTTCAGTGACTTAAAATGTAAAAAGAACTGTAGATATTTTAAATTTATCAGCTTGCTTATAAATTCCACATCATGACGTGATACAGCATTTTCTCTTTCAAGGAATGCTCCAGCATGTACACCCAAGAGATACATACAAATCTGAAGCTCCACTGATCACAGTAGAATTCATAAGACACACATATCAATACAAGAAGATAAAGAAACTATATACTTACCAGGTTTGGTTTGTGGCACCTCTGAGCTCGGTGATGTTCTAGGTTTGGAGGGAACATGCTGTTTTTCTTTCGGAACTGAAAAAAAAAATAAAATAAAAAAGCAAGCAACTACTAAAATCTTTCAAGAACTGAGACTGACAAAAGGCATAAAATAAAAATATAATACATGCTATTAGGGCCCTGTGGAAATACAAAAAGTATGAGTAATAGAGTAGTATGAATGTCTGGTACAAAAAGAAATATTTCAGATGGAGAACCTCTAACAGGATAACATAAAACAAGGGCAGTAGGGATGAACTGGTACAAAAGATGTGGCAGTGCACGACAGAAACCAAGAACAGAGAAATGTAGTCAAGGGTAGATTGTGGTGCTGCCATCCACTTTACAGAACACATTTGATGTAAGAAAAAATGATCAAGATGACTATGAATTGTAAACTACAAAAATAAAAATCTTACAGAATAGCTGAATTAAGTAGCAAAAAAAAAATGAGTGGAGAACAATGGAGTACAATGGGGATATACTCGTGATGCTTTGTGCATGCTGAGAAAAAAAGCTAAATGTGATGGTCCCTGTAGGTAAAACTGTTACCTATTTTTGTTTTAATTGATCAGTTCTAAGTGTTATAAATTCTAGGACTGTATCAGAAACAAAACATAAAAGCTATTATGAAAATTGAAGATAATATCTCCACTTACAGTAAGTATTTACTTGTCTAGTAATTGCATTTTAAATTAAATACTATGTATACTGTTTTATATAAAAACTGTTATATTAAATGAAGTCTCTGAGAGTGTAAGATGAAACGATGTAAGCTTAGTTCTCACATGGGCTTCAATGAGATATCCAAATATTTATCACCCTGTTATTCAGCACATGGCATTTTAGGGACACAATTCTCTTCCCTTTGTGGTATATTCCAAATGCAGTTTATATATGCGGTTGAAATCAGAGACCACTTGCTTGTTTTCGAGATGCTGTTATTAAAAAGCATTATGGTTTATTGCATTGTATGATCATGTATTTAGCTCTAAAATGGCATCAATCTAAAATAAAACCAACTGTTTCAGGGGCATAAGGATGTGAAGTTGATGCTATTTTCTTGCACTTCCCACATTAGAAACTAGAGCACAATAGAAATTATATCCGTGTCAATTCTTCTGTATGGGTGACAATTAAAAAAATATTTCTCTGAAACTTTTAAGACAATCACAAGATAAGTGGCTGATGGTGTAAAAAAAGTTCTGTATATTATAGATTCTTGAAGAAACAATATTTTTTTTTTCTTTTTAATGGAGAAGAGTACAAACCTGTAACATTTGTGTGACAAAACCATTTTCTGAGGCCACATTACTGTAATAAGGAAAAATGGCTATTGAAATAAAACCAATTTAAAAATCTTCAGTAAAGTGGCTCGAGAAGGAAATATATTTATTCTAACAATGCAAAACAATGTGAGAAAGAATTGTATAATCTAGGTGGCCATAATACATAGTTTAATTACTAGGTATTTGCTTTAGCTACCACTGTAATCTGAGTTTAACAACTATATTGTCATTCTGCTGCCATGAAGTAGCAGAGATTTATTTTTCATATGATGAAACGTAGCTAGCTATTACTCCTGAAAACTGCAAATACATCACTAAACACAGCAGAACATAACCCGTTCTGTTTTAACTGGCTTAGATATCTAAACAGCTGCTCAGAAACACATTTAAATCGATATAAAATCTATTAGAAATAATCACACAAAGCAGTTTACCATATTTGCCTTTTGGGGTATGAGGTTTGGGTGAAGTTTTAGGTTTAGAAGGAATACGGTGAGTCTCCTTTGGAGCTGCAAGAGAAAATGGGTAATATATTAGTTAAATTGCACAGCACTTCGTGTCTGATGTCAGGTTGAATACATAACCACAGAAATCTCACACCTGCAACAGAGGAAAAAAGGTGTATTTATAGGAAGAAGAAAAGAAAGTCAATACTCTCCATGCGTTTACAACAATCTAAGAAAGAGAGAGGGATTTCAGTCATCTTTGAAGCCCAGGCTTTATTTTTTAAAATAAAAACTGGGACAAAACCAAAAAGCATAATTATGAGAAAGGTGATTCAGAGCTGCCAACATCATTTTCTTAAAAAGAAAAAAAACCCACAAAAACATTTAAACTGTGAAGAAAGCAATATGCCCAATTGTCACAAATGCCAAGCAAGAGAATTTCCTAGAAGAAAAATGAAGTTTAATGAAACAATTGTGAGGTGATTAATTTCAGTGATGTTTTCTGTGATGAAAAAAACAAACACGACATGTTGCCAAGGAAATATCATTACCTATCGTTGACCTTGGTGGTTCAGTTCTAAGTGTAATAGGTTCCAAGACTGCAACAGAAACAGTGTGACAAGATAAGTATGGAACACACTTCAAAAAACTAAAAATTACTCCACTGATAAGTATAAAAGGAGGTGCTAGTACTGCTCCACAGTGATGAAGATCTTCAGACTAACTTTTACTACTTAAACAATTGATAATTAAGCAGCAGAAGATATAAAACTTTCCTGGCAGTACAGAAAACATATTAAAATAATATTAATTGATAAATTGTCCCCTATTAAGGCAGTAACTAAAGTAAAATGGGATTTACAATAAAGAAAACTGTAAAACTTTTCTATCGATGCTTTTGATACTATTGTATTTCTTAAATTTCTATGAACATTCACAGTACAATGCAGCCTAATATTAATATTGCTGCAAATGAGAAAAAAAGCCAAAACATACAGCATTAACTTTCTGTTGAAAATGTGCAGCTGCTGTGTAGAAAAGATAAACTATTTACTTATCTTTCTAAGGTACTCACTACACAACTGTGGTTTGCAATGACTTTGCCATTATTCAAGGTAATCAGCTTCCTTCAGAATTTGAATTCAAAGTCTTATTTTATAAAATACGCACTTCTATTTCCAGGTTGCCTTTGAAAAATCAGTGACTTCTTAAAAAGAAAAAATCCTTCATATTTCCAGAGTAAAATTACGTTAATTGTTAGGTCTGTGAATAGTTTTCTCAAATAATTTCTTTCTGTGTGAATATCATCCCAAAATAATTCATTACTTCCTTCTCCCCTCCTCCAAGAAAAAAAAAAAGGGTTGTTTTTC
This sequence comes from Chloroceryle amazona, assembly GCA_027560015.1. NCBI lineage: Eukaryota > Metazoa > Chordata > Aves > Coraciiformes > Cerylidae > Chloroceryle > Chloroceryle amazona. The sequence continues at coordinate 50,103 of JANHFX010008748.1, forward strand.
ACTTTTTTATTTGCTACACTAATAGCAAACCTCAAAGTACACAATTTCAAAAGGTTTTGTGTGAGGTGTTTTGGTCTTAGCAGATGATCTGGGCTTCAAATATGTGGCTTGTGATTTTGGAAACTGGAAAAAACGTGATTTGAAAACAACAGTATTTAAGCTGAAAGTAAATAGTGTCCCATAAAAAAAAATCACATTCAGCAATGAAGAAATGAAGTCCAGGAAATGACCGTCAGTTCATATCAATGAATAAGCACAGAAAAAATCCCATGGTGCTTAAGAAAAATCCATGGTACTTAATGAAAAAAAATATTATTGGATATGGACAAAAGAAGCAGACAGATCCTTTAAAGAATGGGATAATCAATGAGTTGGATTTTCTTCAGCTAAATTAGCTTCTAAGAGTTTAGCCAAAAGCCGAAGAAATGAGATCTAAGAAATGATGCTAACAAAAGATTGTTAATCAGTGTTAACCTTGGCAAACCAAGGTCATTAGAAGAGTTTTGAGAGTAGTTAATGAAGTAGAACTTATGGCAGTTGAAAACGGTGTTGCTAATTAACAAAACTAAAATAATCATTTAATCCAGCACAGACTTAGAGCTATCTTTGTCCTGTAAAGTATCAGATATGTAGTTGCCTTCGTCCAGGTTTTAAAGAGGAAAGCTATACCTCAGAAAACATCTTAAAGTGATTCTCAGGATACAATCTGTAGACTAAATGCAAACAGTGACTCTGATCGTCTTCTGAATTAGTTATAACATTTCAAGACTCACTGCAAAGGACACCATTTTTCTTAGTCTACATTAAAAACAAACCGATTAAATACATCACTAAATATATTTCCCATACCAAAAAAGGTAACTATAATGTATTAGTTTATATAAACTTTCTCCTCACTAAAGCTTTTTTTTTTTTTAAACTGAAACAAGTTTCCATGGATTAATTAAAAA
>JANHFX010008749.1:0-14269 GCA_027560015.1 Chloroceryle amazona
GGGCAGCAGGGCTGTGGGGCTCTGGGGCAGCAGTAGTTGAGCATCAGCTGGTCTGCAGCAGGCTGTTAGTAGATGGTTTCGTGTAAGTTATAATTCAGAACTGAGCCCTGTCACTAGCCTTGCTAGAAAAATATTTAAAGTTCTGAAGCATTTTAAAAGGTATAGTAGCAAATAGTTTATGCTGTGGTCTAGCTTTCACACAGTTTACTAAGTCATTGCATAAATAATTTGATACCCAGATGATTACTTAAAGGACTCCATACAGGACTGGGATGTAACTGCATGCTTGATTACTTCATGTATTTTAAGTCTGTTTGGTACAGCCACAGCCAGACTGAGTTTAGTGACAGCAGGATCTGTAGCAGTGCTTGGCTTGACCTACTTACATGGGATATACAAAGAATGCCAAATTACTCCTTCAAAACCTCCACAGAGGAGCTGTAGCTGTTTAGCTTGTCATGGCAAACCCTGATGGCTTTTGGCATCCCCTTTTAAACTCGTTGGAATGGGATCTTGGATGCTTTGTAGTCTACAGGGGACAAAAGTTTCCCACAGACCATAATGGGATTTTACATAGCTAGGAAAAAGGTAATTGAGCAGCAAACACTTGTCACAATGACAGCTTTGCAATAAATGGAACTTAAAATTCTGTTACGTTAAGATTACAAGTTGTGAATACTGTTACATAAAGGTTAATGCCACAGCAGTTTTCTGACTTCTGCCTACCTTCTGTTTGTGGTACACTTCTTTCTATGTTGATTATGGCATAAAACTAACATATTTTTCTTTTTTCTTCCATGTGTTTTTGTATGGAAAACGATGTCCCACTCAAACAGTACGGTAAGAAAAGGGAGGGGACTTCTGGTTTCAGGTTCTCCCTGACTTCAGTAACTCACAGGCTTTTTGCCCCAGCGCTGTTATGACCTTGTCTACATCTGAAAGCATACTGTGAACTTCCAGGAATGTACTAGCAATATTTATTCACAAGTCTGAGCTTAAGATAATCAAAAAATAGCTCCTTCAGAATGTCTTCTAAAGCAATCAATGCAAAATTAAAGAGGCTTCTTTTTCCCCCCTGCTCTTTGCTAAGGAGATGGATCAATCTGGAGCCGCTTTTCTGCACAGCAGCAGCACTGCTACACAACTGAACTACCTGCCTGGTTTTAAACCAGCTTTACTTCAGACGATAAGTGGCAATACAACTCACTACAGACTTTTATTTCCTTCAACCTTTCAGTTTGCATCTGAAACTGAGAGTGGGTATTTTATGCATGTTACACTGAATCATAATGTTATGGAAGACTTGCTCGTCGAGGTAGACCAAAGACAAACACTATAGGTGCATTTTAACTCTTATGTGTGGCAACATCAAAGGGCTGCCTGCCTGGAGGCACTTAAAACTGGATAGGCATCTCAGGTGAGAAGGTTCCAAACCTACCTCCCTGGTCAGCAAAGAAAAGCTGCTGCTGCGGTGCTGCTGGGATGTGAACTGGTGATTCAGTCTGAGCTCATAGTGGTCAACAGTCGACAGTGTATTGTTTATGTTCTAATGGCAGCTGGATTAAGGAAAAATGCCAGGTTGACTTGATTTACTTGTCAAAACAGACATCGTCATTAAGACTCTCAAAGCTGTAATTGTTTCATAGGTTCAGAAAATCATGGTTAGAGCCCTGAAGACTTAATTTTTTTCATAAACTACAACTGTTTAAGTGAAACTCCTGAAATGGCTGCTAAAGGAGTGTTTATCTGCCTTCTGTCAAAAGCAATCCTGTCGTAACTTGGAATTTTACCCTTATCCCTGTCCTCCGAAGCTTTGTGTGGCTAAGGCAGATAAGAACACCGCAGGAGGTCTGTATATCTGTGTAACTTTATTTTCCTTTTCCCTCTTTACAGCACTTCTGGGGGCCAGTTGCCAACTGGGGACTTCCTGTAGCTGCTATTAATGACATGAAGAAATCTCCAGAAATTATTAGTGGCCGAATGACATTTGGTAAGACCTGAAACAAACTTATTGTCGGTAAAAGCTGCCTTACAGAACACAGATTCCATCCTTCATGCAGTGGTTTATTAATAGTTGCTTGTAAACTTGTGGTCAAAGCAGATACACAGGTCAAATACCTTGTTATACAACTTCAGAGGCCACTTAAAGTTGAAATACTGAAAAGTTGCAGATCCCCCTTTCAAAGGGTTTTCCAGTAATTTCAGAGAGGGAGGCAGGTCTTGAATCTTAGTTTTGAACACCAGACTCACTCTGAAGTATGAAATTCTTTGGTATCTTCTGCTGCTGCATGCACTGGTTCAGAATGCATCTCCTTCCCAGCTTTACTTGTATTAAGGAGGAGGATGCCTTGTGGCAAGTGTGAGACCTAAGTGCCAACACTGACAGTCTGGGGGCTGCAAAAGGCAGCTGAGGGAGGTTAAGTCCTTCCAGAGCAGTTGCCTGTGAAAGGCTAGCATGACTCTTAACAGAATAGCATGAGAATTTCTTTCTAAATGCATCAGCAATATTGTTCCATCTCTTCTGGAACATCTGGAGCTTTCGCTTACATGTCTGACTCTGTTTTATTGTTCAAATACTTCTCTGGGATCATAAATCTGATAGCTTTAATTTATTAGCTTAATTTTGGTATTATGTTTCTCCCTTAACTCAGTTAATAACTTAATTCTGAGTAATTCTCTCCAAAGCAAAACGCCTTTGGGTTAAGGAAATTTATAGCCTTGCCTTCACTAGGTGGTTCTTAGAGCAATTCAGTTTCTTAATCAGCTTTCTCCAGATGGAAGACCAGTTCAGATAGTCTCTGGTACAGTGAAACTGTTTTGGAAATAGTGTTTGGTGGCTGCTACCCAGCTCAGCAAAGCTGAGACACTGTTTTTAATGTTCACAAGTGTGTATATAGGGTGGTGTGTGAATTAAAAAAACCCCAGTCCAACAAACAAATAAACTTTAAAGACTTAAAGGCTGTTTCTTTGAACAATTCCATTCCAGATTATTTTTTTTCCTTTAATCCTGTCAGAACTTTGCAAAACTAGTAACTTTTGGGGTTGTAATTTTCTGTATTTAAACATAATTATAATAGGAGAGTAGATTAAAATTCTCTCATCTTCCTGGAAAGCAGCTAACAAAGTTTTATGTTTCTGAATGTTCATCATTTCCTGGGCACAGAAACCTCCTTCTCTTAAAGTCCAGCTTAGAATGTTCCTAGCCAGAATTGTATTTAAGCAGTTGGTATTTTAAAAGTTACTCTGTCCTAGAAATAGTCAGCATAATTGTATAGGTCAGGCCATGTCTCTCTTGGATTAACTTCTGTTCTCTGGCTGAAATAGTTTAGGGAATAAACTAAAAAGGCTTCAGCTGCATCACAGGAAAGTGTATGAGAAAAATGGGCTTTTGTGGGGAGCTGCAGCCCTGTAGATTTTCATGTGTGGCAAAAATGAGCAGCCTTGTGTGTTCTCCTGCATTGGATCCTCAGTGGACAAGCTTGTAGGCATGTTGGAAAACCCAAAAGCAGCAAGAAGTGTTCTACTTGTCATTACATTCCAGTAGGATGAGAACTATGCCTCAACAAAATGCAACAAGAGTCTTAAAGTCTCCTAACACTATCATGTCTTTCAGCACTCTGTTGTTACTCCTTGACTTTCATGCGATTTGCCTACAAAGTGCAGCCAAGGAACTGGCTTCTTTTTGCATGCCACTTGACTAATGAAGTTGCACAACTTATTCAAGGAGGACGACTGATCAAATACAGGCAAGTTGCCTTTCAGAAAGGGGAAGTGATAAACTGATGGCTCTCAATACTCTGGCAGTGGCTTTTAACCGTGGTGCAAACCCCTGCATGGTTTCTGAACTTGTTTCACTTCATTACCTTTTGCAAACCTCTTAACAAGGCTGTTAGCAGGCTGAACTGTGACTTGAGAGGGAGCTTCTGAGGGGTGCACACAGAACAGGCTGACAGCTCTTACCCTGGATGTAGACAGGGCTTCCAGCAGCTGCTGGCTACTTTGGGGGGTGCTTCATGTATCGCTCTATAGTCAGTGTGTTTCCATCTCAGTAACCAATTCCTGAGGTGGAAACATCCATGAAATGAAGGTGTTGCATGTCTGAAAGGGAAACGAAAGAAAACATCTCTGACTGTTCTGTAAACGGTGTAGATGCAACTGCAAGCACTCACACCCTCACTGTGTAGCAAGTAGTGCAGACAGTGCCCCAGGCAATCCTGGTGAGTCATGATTGTGGTTTTTCTCTCTTCTGCTCCAAGAAATCTATGTGGAGCAATGGGAAGAGGAACTATAAATTAAAAAATGAGACCGAGCAAAACTGAAACAGACCTGCCTTTGTGTAAATAACTGGCCCAATGTTCTACTGTGTCCACAGTTCTATAGCAATTGCAGTTCAGTGCTCAGGCTTACAAAAGCTGTTCTTCTCTTGGCAGGATGGAGAAAAAGAACTAAATATCGAACTTGAAATAAGCCAGGGAATGTGTTCGTCCCGAATTGCAACCAAGGAAGACTTGCCATCTACAGTTGCTGTGACAATTACAACAGGGATAAAACAGAAGCACCTGTTATGAATGACCCCACCAAGATTCCTCCTACTAAACTTTTTATCTTGCCTTTTAAAAAGTACTATTCAGCAATGTAAACGATTGCATTTAAAGTATTGCTGCCTTATAGGTCCTTAACAACAACCCTTTTAACAGAGTTAGTCATCCAAATAACAAGCAATATTTTAAACCCAACTTTTTTTTATCTGTCTACAAAAGTGGCCCGTGATAGTTTGACAAAACTCGTTTTCAGATCAACATGAACAGTGGTCAGCAAACAGAACTGTAGGTGGAGTCCTTGTTCTGTGTATTAACACATTCTTAAGAGCCATTTAACTTGGGTGCATTCATTCCTTTTTCCTTTTTTTTAAAAACAAAACCTTAAGCAGTGGCTTGCTAATCTACAAGAACAAAAGTGTAGATAGACAGCCTGGAAGTGACCAGCTATCCCTCTTCCCTTACTGCATGCCTTGTCTCAGCACAGAGACTGAGTTAACATACATTTTTAAGTCGCACATTATTTAAGACTCGGAAAAGCAAAAGCATAGCACTGAATGAAGGAAGGCAAAACAGTCTGATACTGTTCTTTAAGAAGTTTTAAATGGAATTTTTTCCTACTGTTTGAGTTATTCTAGATGTATGTAATCCTTATCCAGGCAAAAACTGAACTGGTTTGGAGATCTGAAGGACACAGTGTGCCTTTCAGTAGTTTTTGACTTCATTGGGAGGGTAGTTTTCCTGCATGACCTGCCTGAAAGTTTCATTGCTGTGAAAATATAGATAAGAAAGAATGTATGTGATGGATTTTATTCCAGTGCAGTGGTTTTGAACAATAAATGTGTTCCAAATAGCAATAAATCCCTTCAACATTTTGAAAAGGTATGTTTTATCATATTGGGGTACGAGATCCTAAGGTGAAGTTTCAGTACGGTGTCACTGTTACTGTAACAGCGTGAAGGAAAAGCAAATGGTATTATTCTTGTATGTACTGAGTTCAGGCAAGTCTCCTTTTATAGAAAGGAGTAGTGAGATACAAGTAGATAAGGATAATTAATTATCTTAGCACCTTACAAGCTGTTATTTATTTCTGGAGAGAAAATGTTATCAGTGAGTTGGAGCTTCATAGGTATGAAGTGGAGCGTTTTGAGGTGCTCTTGGGTAAAGCTCACAAGAGGTGGAACACTGTAGCCTTAGCTGCTTTGATCCCTGTTCATTAGCTGCTGACTGCCTTAACTTCCCCACCTAGGGAATGCCCCTTACAGTAACTTTATCTCCTCTCCCTTTCCTGGTAGCTGCCTGCACCATATTTTCTCATGCATTTCCTTCTGCCTTTCTTTTCCTCCTCCTCTCCATTCACTGCTCAAGGGTCTCTCATACTGGAGTAGTGCAAGAGAGAATGGAGGGTGGCAAGTGGGCTCCAACTTGCTTTAAGTTTTAAGCCAGTAATGCTTCCTGCAGTCCATACAGGCTTCTATAAAAAGGGGAAGAGGTGGAGTAAATCATCTGTCATGGGCCTTGAAGAGACAGGGCCCAGTCAGGGATGGAGAATTTGTGCCTGGGGTGGATGTTCCACAGACTGTCGGTCTGATCAGTGACAGAAAAGTTTAGATGGGCCGAGTGAGTGCCACCAAGTGGCTTGTGACCTGTGTCCTTCAGGGTGTTGATTACCAAGCCACTTACATATCATTATTTAAACAAATGTGGGTGGGTTTATTTTGGGGGGGGATAATCTTAAGGAGGAGAAAAAAAGGAATAAATAACTGTATGGTTAATCTGCAGCCTCTTTGACACAATATCCTGAGACACATACGGCCATCTGAGGCTGGTGCCAGCTGAGAGAATGCAAGACGACAACATTTTAGAGACCACAGATTTTTCTGTTCTTGACTCTGAATACCCTAATGAGCTAATGACTTGCTTTTCTTTTTTCTTTTCCCTTTCCTTTTCTCCTTCCCCCCCTCTCCTCAGGTAGCATACAATAAAAGAACGGGGTTATGCCAGCTTCAATAATCCAAGCTAGAACTCGGTACTTCCCTTTGATTAATTTGATTCTAGGGCTTGTCGCTGCATGCTGTTATTCTGCAACACCTGCTTGGTTTGAACTCACAGCTTGCTTTAATCCTCATAACTTTTCATCTGTAGGTTGTGTCCTGCCGCTAGAAGCCTGTGCTGCTCAGATTCCCGGCGCTGTCCTGTGTGTCCCGCTCCTGGTCCACCACAAAGGCTGGGAACCACATGGCCTTTCATGTCTTGCTGCAGTGGCTGCTGCTGCAGCATCAGCTGCTGTCCTCTCATGTTTTCAGACAAAAAATTTCTCTCCTTTCTGAGCAAGTGCTGGTGGACTGCTGCTAAGGAATGTGCCAGCCTTAGGGATTCAAGCAGCAGACGGTACCAGCTAAGGCTAAGCTCTCTCTCTCTGCTCTCACTTTCTCCCCAGTTTGAGCCTGAGATTGCTTGACCCACTTCTTCCAGGGGACACATTTACTATGGCGTTAAAATAGCTCAGTCTCTTCTGCTGTTACAAGATTAAGTGTCCTTGATCTGGAAGGTTGCTGATTTATGATTCAGATGTGGACATCATGTAGTAGCACAGCGCTAACTGTAACTACAGGGTTAGAAGAGAAGAAATTACTTAGAAGGCTTCTTTGAGGGTAGTAACAGTTACCTATAGAGGATTTTGTTCAGCCTCCCACAGCTGTCTCATGCTATATAATCATTTCAGCTAATGCTGCTATGTATGGTGTATCAATTTATTTACTTATTTAGCTTCTGTGACTTCGATACAAGGTGAACTTTCCCTAGTCTAAAGCTGGAAGAAAACTCTCCTAGGAATGCTACCCCAGCTACAGCCTGACAGCTCTCAGAGGTAAGAGGTAGCTCATAGTATTGTGCATTACCTTTTGTTCTCTACACAAAGCACAGTGGTGCAGTCTGAGCGAGGATAGCAATGGGGGGGACACACACACAAACGTGACAGTAAATTTACAGGCTGAGAGAAGGCATCAAGAAAAGGAGAGTTTGTTCCTTGGAACCAAGACAGGTTTTGACATGCAAGTGCTTACAAAATACAATCCCAGATTAGGGGAGAGCTGATTTTCAACTAGTCCAGCACCTTCCCTGAGCTCTCACATGAATGTGGATATAAAATGTTAATTGGGTCCAACCAACACGCGGGGCATCAGCTCATCCAGTGTATTTACTTAACTGTGTTTCCACTGTACGTGGAGCTGATTTGTGCTGCCACACGTTGTTTTACATGCCGGTTGTAAGTGAAGGGAGTCAAGGGCAGGAATGAGAAGATAGTAGAGGGAAGAATAGCAAAACACCTGCTACTGTGATGTGTTCATTGGTGGGCTTAGCACAAAGCCCTTGGTGAATAAGACATGTTTCTTGATGCTGACATGACAGATTGCTAATGTAAAATCGTAGTACAGGAAAGATTCACAGCACAGATACTCTCTCAGGTTTTCAGGCTGTGTCTCACAGGATACTTTGATCCTGTTACATTTGAGAAAGAAGAGTAGTAACTGCCTAATGCAGTGTGTCTGCAGCTCTGCTTCGATAGCGCTGTGATCTTATCCAGAAGGTTAAAAGTTTGTTCTGATTGAATTTAACATTGCTGCAGGTTTTGCTGTATTTGTGAAGTGGAAGAGCAAGCAGTCTGGTGCTCTAAAATGAGGCAAATTCTCTACTAAATAAATTGTGGAGAAGTCTGCTTCTCTCTACCCCATCCCCTTCTGCTTTTGCTGATCTAATAGCTGCTAGTGCATTGCATTTAGTCACTGTGGTAACCACTTGTAACCCATGTCCGTAGAATCAACCCAGTGGCAACCAGAAGGCAGAAATATTGGCTTCCTGGCTAACCTGCTCTGAGTGTCATCACTCAGCTCCTGCTACTTCAAGATCACCACCTCTCTATCATGTGGCCTCCCTCTCTTTTAGGTCTGTTTAGTTTGAGGAAGAGGAGGCTGAGGGGAGACCTCACCACTCTCTACAACCCCCTGAAAGGACACTGTAGGGAGGCTGGTGCTGGTCTCTTCTCTCAGGTAATTACTGACAGAACCAGAGGGAATGGACTCAAGCTGAAACAGGTTGGCTGAGACTGGACACTAGGAAAAAATTCTTCACGGAAGGAGTGGTGGGATATTGGAATAGGCTGCCCAGGGAGGGGTTGAGTCGCCATCCCTGGGTGTGTTTAAGAATCACTCAGATGTAGCGTTGGGGGATATGGTCTAGGGGTGACCTTGTAGAGTAGGGTGAAAGGTTGGACACAATGATCCCAGGGGTCTTTTCCAACCTAGGTGATTCTGTGATTCTATGATTCACCATGATATTGCTCTATTCTTTTCCCACTTTTTCTCCTCCCTCTCTTCCCTCCTTCTTTAACGGTAGGTTTCAAATAGCTATGGCAACAAGCCTGGGAGTTTTCAATTTATGCATTTTGTCTGAAATCTGGGTCATGTCTCTCATTAAGTGAAACTCCTGTACAGGGATAACTGGCCCAAACTCGGCCCTTGGTGCAAGAGAAGTGCCAATTATGGTGGCAGTTGCAGCACTTGTGTGATAGCTGTAGATTTTCCACTGTGTAGAAAAATGTAAAGGTAGAAAGAAAGCCACTTCTAGTTTTGAAAGAGCTTAATAACTTTGGAGGTATTTCACCCCTACCTTACCCAGGAGAAAACCGTGCTGTAGCTTGCTTTAACAGTTGTTGATTTATAGGTTGGCTGGAATAGTCTCATTTATGCTTGTTGTCCTAGGGTATGTATTAACTGCAGGATTGCCTTCTGAGAGTGGTGCTGAGTGACGTCAATGATACCGGTAGCCTCTCGCATTCTTTGAAGAGGACAGGTGGTGGGTGTGAAATCTTAAAGCTGTCTCCTTGCAGAGCAAGATACTAATCTCCTCTAATCTGGCACTCTGCAGTCTGCCCAGATCAGAGATCGTATCTTAAACGCAGAAAGATCTCCAGATTTGAACTGGGAACAATGCCAAGAGAACAGTGAGCTTGTCTCAAATATTCCTCTGAGACATTCAGATATACTGTGTCTCCTTGCCCCTGGAATCTTTTCAAAGCCTGGAACAATTACTCTGTTAGTTCTCGGGGAAGCCATGTGAAGCAACAATCACAAGGTATTTTTGTATACACTTGATGTTATGGGTCAGCTGGAAGCAAAGCCCAAAGCCAGCGATGTGTTTGGTAACCACTCTAACACTTTGTCTTTCTTATACTGTCAATAGGCAACCATCAGCATCAGCTCTCAGCCGGGTGGTTGTTAGGAACAGGAATGAGTTCAACGATCTGGCAAGGTACCCAACAGTGTATCAGTGACCAAGCCTCTGTGGTACCTGATGGAGTGCGTGATGCCACAGGGAGAAGTAACTCACAAGGCTGCTTGTTACTTCCTTGCACATGTTGAGTTCACCATGATGAGCCGATAAAAGCTATGGCATTTTTCTCCCAAAGCTCTGCAGTGGCTCACGGTGTTACTGTGAATCACCAACACACCAAGCTGCTAGGTGCCTGCCAGGCACTCCAGGAAACAGCTCTTATTTGTGCAGCTTGGTTTTGTATGCCTCAGCTCCCTACATCAGACCTATGAGTGAGATCACTTTCTGTCACTAAAGAAGTGATGACCAGACCTGGAAAGGTTTGAGTCACAGCAGAAACAGTTACCATGAAGCTGTATGAAGACACCGTGTGTGGGCCTGTGACTCTGGCTCACGTGCAGAAGTGTCAGACAGATTAGAAGTGATGGGTTTCCTGAACTGAGGCAAAGGAAAGGGGATGCATTTTCTTGCTTTTGCTTCCTTGCTCCTTGTTTTTGGATCACCACTATCCATCCCTGTCCGCGGCGCAGGCTTGTTGGGGGAGGTTCATAATGGCATTTTCAGGAACATGGGAGCTTTTCAAAAGACACAAGGGGCATCTGCCCCTGTTGGTAAGCTCCCACCCTTTCAGTGGGCTGTAGAAGCTGCTTTGTTTGCACAAAGCAACAGGACTGAGGTGGGATCATACCAAGTAGAACGCACAAGTCCCCAGAGCAGCAATATGTTTTCTACCTGCTGACGGTGGGTCTCTGCAAGAGATTCTTTACTTGGTTTCATTTAGCGTGCTTTGTAACCCATGGCTTTCACCTTTCAGCAATATTAATTCAAATATCCCATTTCCAAAGTGGAAGAATGCAAAGGTGGAGAGGGATATGGGACATCCGAGCCCTAAAGCATGTCCTGCTTTTAAGCACGAAGGGTTTACACTTTTACAGCTGATTGAGCTATGAGAACTAGGAAATTTAAGTTTGGAGCGACTGTGCCCAACCTCCTGCTCAGAAAAGTAGCAGGGAAGCAAACACACCCCTTTGCCTCGTGCAGGAGTGAAGCAGCTGTGGCTGCCAGCTGGAAGGATGGGTCTGTGGCAGGAGGCAAACCCACGCATGGCTCTGGGCTCAAGTAGCCCTGGTTTGCACGGCTCTTCTCCGCCTTACCGTGGTAAGACAGAAACAAAAATACGGCTGCAGCTTGGTCTCTGCCAGGTGCTTAGTTGCCGGTATTCCCTGTGTATCCAGAAAGCCACCAGTAACCCAGATCAGAGCCAAACATTCCTGCATAAAGTCATGCAGACCAGAAGGGCGGACCCGGATTTAAATCATCGGTAACTATAAATTGAGAGGGGGAAAAACAAACAAACAAACCCACACGTTTTTGTATGTTTTGTTTTGCTTTTATATTTTGTTCTCAGATATACTTTGGAATTAAGGTGCATTTATAACAACTCACTGGCAATTCTTCAGTGTGATCAGTTCAGGGGGCTACTTCTGGGCTTTTGAGACCTCATCTTCAACATTTCCCCTTAAAGTAGCAGCCCCGTGAAGCTCACTGCGTAGATTTTTGTAAAAGGAAATAAATATAAAGGCTGGTCCTGCCTATATTTAAGTTAAGAGGCAGTAGTGAGGTTCATTTCCCTCATTCATCAGACTGAACGGTGTGAAGTGTCTGCTCTGACCTAGTCATCCATGCTTCCTCTGCAGTCACGGGGGCAGAAGGCAGTCCCTTACTCAAGTAACTGTTAGATGAGAACTGCCCCCTGCAAGTGCCACTCTCTATGCACTGTAGCAATCCAGAAAATTAAATGTTAGAGTTAATTTTTTTTGGTTGCATCTAGTTAAATTTAATGAAAGAAATTAAAATTAAAGCTTTGAAGAAGGCTGCTGTGATTCTGAAAACCCAACAGCTACTCATTGGAGGTAGCACAGGAGATACGCCCCTGTTACAAAGGTCTTGAACAGATCACCAGGTGGGATCTACTGCCTGCTTGGACATCTCTGAGCCCTGGGATTGCCAGGAAGGTGAGTCCGGAGAAGATCCTTGCACTGGTGTCAGAGCTAGAGAGAGGTGACAAACCCCACCGGTAGGCTGTTAGGTTCAGAGAAGATTGTTCCCTGGGGCACCATGGTTCATACCAAAGGCAGAGAGCACACACCAGAGCCTGACCCCTGGGAGGGACTGGGGTCCCAGGACCTGGTTAAGTGACCATCTTATGAACAGCCTCCCGTGGCCTCTGCATGAACTTCCTCTGCACAGACCTTTCTCCACCTCAGACACGGTGGGGTAGGGCTGATAACGCAGCAGTGGTGTCACGCACAGATTGTCTGGAAGCCATCAGCAAGGTCACCGGGGCATAGCGGAAGCAGAAGGCGGTTAGGAGTCATTTGGGATAACGCCCTTTCCTGCTCCGTCTTCCCTTCACGTGCCACCACGTATGGAGGGGATCAGGATGATTGCTCTCTCTCTGCTGCTTCAGTGAGTGGAGGGGAGGGAGGCCCTGCTCCCGGGGCTTCCTCTGGCCACGCACCGCTGCCTTGAGGATCAAACACGGCATCTAGAACAGTCCTCTGAGCGCTCGCTTGGGTTGGGGCTTTGTGGAAGGCTGTGGAGCTACAGAGCAGCTTGCAGAGTTTGGGGTTTGGGGGGAGCCTACAGCTTTCAGCTGTGGGGTGTGCGTCACTTGGGAGGAGGTGGGGAAGAGACTGCTGTGCTCTGACTCGCTGTCGTGCCACCGTTTCCAGAGGAAGCATGCGGCCACATTTCCATGGAACAGAAGAAATAGTAAAAGTAAACTGGGGAATTTTTGCCATCTCTTTGCCCAATCGAATAGCAGTGAAGCAAACAAAACTCTTAGCATCATGCAGCCATGATGCACGACACAAAGTACACTGGATGCTGTACTGAAGAGCTCTCACTGACCACCTCCAGAGGCACCTGAAGCATCAGGAGACTGTCCTTCTCCATTCAGTACAAAACCAACAGAGACACCTCCTGCTCCCACCAGCTAATGTCTCTGCTCCCTGCCCCCGTATCCAAAGGGCTTGTGCTTTTTTGTCTGTTCTGCTGCTACAGAACTTAACAGGGGGGAGAGTTCCCTGGGGTTCAAGCTGTATGAATGTGGCCCACCAGGCCCTGTTGGGACAAATTCAAAAGTTTCACTTCCCCTGTACTTCACAGGCAGAAGTCAGGGCAGGGATAGGTCTGTCCTGGTATTCCCACCACCCTCCAGAAAATGGTGTCCTCGGGAAGCTGTGGGAGGGCAGCTGGAAGCCACAGACTGCCCTGGCTTCTCCCTCCAGGACAAGCAGGTGCGCTTTCATCTCGTCCATGGGATCCTCTGCTGAAGAAGGGAGGCCCTGGGGAGACGGGAGAGAGGAGAGACCCAGTCAGTGCAGTCACTGCCAGGACCCTCCAGGAAGCAGTTCTTGGTCTGGGGTAGCAATGAGGGGGGCATGGGATCAGCAGCTCATGCCAGCAACCAGCTCTCCTTAGAGCCACCACCAAATGACACTCCCTGGAGGGGAGGTCACCAAGGATGTCTGCTCACCACCTCCTGCCCCGTCAGCTGCAAAGCACCCAAGCCAAACAGATGGGAGCAAGCTCCAGACCGGACACCACGACCAGCTGGGGCTCTCCCGTTCTCCTGGCAGCTGTGGGTGTGAAGCCACTGGGCACGCCAGGTACCAGCAAGGTGATTTTTGTGCACACACACACACACACACACACACACATCCACCCTTTTCCTCATTTCTCCTCCACTCTTTGGAGGGTTGTGTTGCTCTTTTACACACACACTTCTCTCCGCTCAGGTCCTTGCAGCGTAAGGGCTGCGCTGGCCGGCTCAGGGGTGATTTTCACAGAGCCATGTCTGCAGTTGTTTCTCCCATTCTGCACTTTGGCCTTGACCTGAGATGGCAGCGGCTTGTAATCAGGCTGCAAAGGCCCTGCTCGTGTCCAAGTGCTTCACTGAGAAGCCAGCGCACATGGGAAACTCAGGAATTCCTAAATGGCACAGGGAACAGAGCGAGAGCTCTCCCCTCACGGTGAAGAGGGGAAGGTTTCAGTCCCCAAGGCCCCAGGAGAAGCTCTACAGCCCTGGCTCGTACAAGTCTAATTCACAGCGCAGCAGCTTCCCCAGCTCTTATCGCTCATCCTCCTCTCCCATCCCAGGCCGCTTCCCGCTGTCACCGCAGCCAGGCCGTAGGCAGGGCACTCCCCGCCACCGCCGGGCCTGCTCCCGGGGCAAACCACCCGGGCCCGCTCGCACAGCGCGGCCACTTGCCAAGGCTCGGGACTGCCCCCCCAAGGAGAGCCCGTGTACGAACCAAAACATTTGTCTTTCCCAAGTAACACTAAATGAGTTGAGAGAAATCAATGTCCTCTTTTACTCCCCCAATCCTTTTTTT
>JANHFX010008750.1:0-13910 GCA_027560015.1 Chloroceryle amazona
TTGTACCATTGAATTTTCTCTTGTTTTGTATTTCTGACTTGAGTCCCTCGTTGTTTTGCTTTTCAAACCATTACAGTCTTCAGTCACACACAGGCAGTCAAGCAGTTTTCTGCTTTTTCCTCATTCAGACTATGACCACAATCACTCATCTTTCACCTGCGTCAGTTGTCAACCCTGAGCTATATTACAATGTTTGTTTTCTGTTCTGACATGCAGCCAAGCAGTACATGATTATAAGATTAATATAGATACAGCTGGGTCATGTTGATCAATAATAACATGGCCAGCTGGCTTTAGAGGAACTCCCTTGTTCTTCACTTAATGGAGCAGCCAGCTGCCTCAGTCTTCCACCACATCGATCCACTTATCTGGTGATTTTGGCCAATATGAAAATGTGCAAGTAATCAAACTGGTGTTTCAATCTGAACAGCAGTGTTTGTTATTCTGAAGCAGAACTATAGTCATCATTTCTGTCTCTTGGGAGGTAAAACAAAGATCCCTGAATGCTTCCTAGTCTAAAGTGTCTGTGTATTGTATATGATGCATCTATAGGATTACAGAGCCTCACCTTGTTTGTCTCTATAAAGCAAGGCTGGACATCCATAATCTATTCATGTACAATTTTGAAAACTGCCCTAAGACAAACACATTTGGCAATTTTTCTTAAAATGCCCCAGTTAGGAATCTGACAATGTGAGCAATTTTCAGTTCAAATGGCAAGAGAAGATTTGAAGGCTCAGAAAGATTAATAAGAAGTTGTATCCTCTCTGTATGACGTGTATAAAGTAAGGGACACAGGAATGCTTTCCTGCTTGTAGGTCAATAAGGTGTTGGTCTTGGTAACACCTGGCTCCATACTCAGCTGAGACCCAGGTCTCATCATATGCTTCCATGTTCTTGTTTCCACAAACAGAAAATTACTCATGAAGGAAACTTTGTATGCTAGTGTCCTGATATGGTACACACCAGTAGTTGAATTTAAACATAACCCACAGGTAACCTTAAAAATATTTACAATGAAGCTGTCCTGTCTGGACCAAGTTCCATCACTTCAAGCAGGAATGTACCACAGAAAGTGACAGCCCCAGGAAAGTTCCTTTTTTTTTATTTTTCTCCGTGTCTTCTTTAGTAGAACCACTTATAGTGAAGAACTGTAATGATATCAGTGCTGAAATAAGACATCTTGACACTAACTGGTACTATGAACAAAGTAGTAGTGAATGTACACGCTATCACTGTACCAAAAATGGTAGTACTCTCATGCCAGGCAATAAGAAAGGAGAGTGCATGAAAGTGTGAATTGGTCATTGTAAATCTAAGGTAAATCAAAGTCAAAGAAGTGCAACTGTCCATAAAACTTCAGGATCAGCAGCTGTCAGTCTCTATAGGAGAGTTTGTTCAAACAATTCAGCATAGACTTTCCCTTTAAAACCAACTTAATGTACAAAAATTTTAGAAAGCGTTTCCCTTGTGAAAGAGCCTTTTGTTGTCCCTGTGTGACTGAAAAGGTCTGTGAGTAGCACTGAGACAGTGAAATCTCTGGTGCAAATGAAGTGGCACACTGTTAAACATGACTATTAAATTATTTTCTTGGGAGCTGTTTTTGATTCATGTGGAATAGATTAGAAGTCTTTTTCAAATCCCAAAAGATTTCCCGTGGAGTATAATTATACATGAAACGGAATAAGAAATGCAGTCCAACAATTACTTTAATTAGATGGTGGTTACTGAAGCTGTCAGTGTGCCTAGTCCTACAAAGGGCTAAGAAAGAAGAGTTAGGTAATGGAATTGTTGATAAATGTTTGCACTTCAGACAAATTAATTATCTGTGTAAATAAATAACAGGCTAGAAAAACTGCAATCAGCTGATGGAATCTTGCCCTTATCAACACTGATGATATAATATATAATATATATTTTAAAGAACAACTTGCTGCATTAAAGCAACCTTCAAGGACCCACTCTGCTCCCTTTGAGCAATACAGATTTGCAGCTTTATAGGATCTGAAACTTGAAGTCATAAGGCTCAGCTCTAGTAGCATTGTAAGCTAGTCATCAGTAGAACTAGAGATCTTTTTTTTTTCTTCTAGCCATTTTATCAATGAAATTAGTCTGACTACTTCTGAATGCAGTAGAAGGAATGAAGATATTAATTATGCTTGACCAATCAACATTAGTTCTGCTATAGATGCATTGTGGAGACTCTACCACTGCTCTGAAGCATCTGCCAGAAGAGGAGATCAGGTGGAAGGGACCAGTATTTGGGTCAGGACTAGAAGTTTTTATGTTCCTACATGTGTGACTATGCTTGTATTGTTACAGTGGTACACAGAGAGGCTGATAAAATTGGAGATTAGAGTTTTGTAGCTTGGGGGCTTTTAAAAACACTATAGCTTTTCAGAACTGAGCATCTTGAGTGATTCTTGCCTCCAGGTCCAGTTTTAAACCTGTTCTGTGTCAAAAAGGATTGAAATTTTCTCAGTTAATGATACAGTTGGCCCTGTTGTGTGCATGTTCTCCACCAATGCCTTTGCAGCACTTTAATGGACAGTCCTGGCTGAGAGGAACATCCAAAACGTTACTGAACCATGAAGGTCTTCCTCACTATTCCCATATTCCTCAAGAGATTGTCCTCTGATCACCAGAAATGTAGCACGGTGAAGGCAGAGCACAGTAGCAGGATCATTGTCTCTGCACCTATAAATCTGCACCTAAGTTGTGTTGTGGCCTTCTTTCCCCATTGTGTGAGGTAAGGTGTAGCAACAGAGAGAGGAATGTAAAGTAACTATGCTTTTGATGTGGAGAAGCTATTGATTTTCATCTCTAGGAAAGGCAGATATATCTATTTGAGTATTCTCACTTTCCAGGTTGTTAGACAGTATCAGCTTGCCACGTTCCTAAAAATAACCCAATGCAATGATAAGCTTCCATCTTGCATGCAGCTGATCCAACTGTTTTCACTACTCAGTTCAGTCAAAGCACAACAAATAGTGTGCTGTAATCCTCGGAAGGGAGTTGTCAGGAGATGCTACTTGGGCATGAAAACATTTCCATGGCTTTTAGCTGTGATATCCAAGCTATTACTGTTGAGTCTGCATAAAAGCAGAGGAGGGGTGAGTATCATTAGAAAAAGTGTTCCTTGGAGAATATATTTGATTCTTGGTTGTAAGCCTTTTAAAGAGTTACATTGTTGAGGATATGTTCTTGATACAGAAAATAAAGCGAGTCCCACTTCTGTGAACAAATACCTAAGTTCGGTATTCATTTCCATAGGTTGAAGAATCTTGATATCTCACCTGATTTAATTGTGGTTCACAGTTTAAGTGAATGTAAGGGGAAATACTGGAATAAAATTAAAAGTCTCACCTCTTGATTAATTGCATATTAAATCTTCAAAGACAAGAAAATCTGCACCTCTTTAGAGAGGCTTTAAGACCTGTAAAAGTGTATGGTTATAGAGAAAGAAATATGCCGTCTCCCTGAGCAAATGAAGAGCAAGAGAGTATCACTCACAAATTTCTTTTCCACCTATCTTTTCCTTCTTCCCACCCCATCCTTAGCAGGGACTTGATTTAGGCAATACATACATACATACATACATACATATAATTTGCATTTTTTTCCTAAGAGTTTCAGTTTGCAGCATTAACAGTGTTCTTTTCCATGGTAACATAATGAGAATCTCAGAAGTGGGATTTACAAATGTTATTTAAGTCCTTGATTTAGGTTACAAATTTTTAAGGATACTTTGATGCTGAAGTGAAATCAAATATGACATTAAAGCTCTACAGATACCCTCCTTTGCATCTGTTGAGCAGAAGGTATACACTGCACTCAGAAGCTATTCCCAAAGTCTGTTCTTTCAGAAATCTCACGTCTGGAAGTGATCCTGCAGATCGCTGGGTTGTTCTGAAGTCTTGTTCTGAGGACTTGGCCAGAATGTCATCAGGCAATTCCTGGTCTTGCCTTAAACCCCACATACACTTCTATGTATTTGTTTCTCAGCATATTTTCTCTTGTTCTATACACTTTCTCCAAGCTGTCTTAAATGCAGAAGTTTTTCTTAGATTTAGAGGTTATTGTCTTCATATTCTTGTTCATTGTCATAGTTGGTCATTTGAGATTTGAAGGCATAAAAGATATTCTCTCTTCGCAAACCTCCAGTGCAGCCATTTGGACACTTATGTCACCAGGTTATCAATCAGCTGAGAAAATGTGACTGCAGAATTCTCTGTGAAGCCTCCCCACTGTTATATAGTGACTCCCCACATATAATATATGGAAGCCAGAATGAGGAACGGAAGGGGAAGAGACAATGGCAGGCTCAAAAGAACAACCTTCTGTTGGCAACAATGATACTATAATCTCTCATGATGGGGAGCTGGGGACAGCAATTGTTTGGGCCATAGTTTTACATCTCGTTCATCCCATAAAGGAGTTCCTGATACTCTCATATCAAGAGGTAATTTCTGATGCTTTGGTACCTTGCCAGGAAGGTTTGCTAGAAGAAGCTGTTGCACTTTCTCAAAGTCTGGATGTCCTGATGTCCCACAGGCATGGCTTTAAGGAAGACAGGGAACAGCAATAGGTGTTAGGAAAGTTGAAAATATGCATTTGTAAATGTGGACCAAGCAAAGAAGGAAATAAAACCTCTATTTGTGCAAAAATCTTTTGTCTTATGTTGTTGAAGCATTAGAAGGCAATCTTTAAAGTGTGTGGTGAGATGGGCAGGAATTGGTGAATGGATAGGATGAATTAACCAAATTAGTGTGTGAATAGGATAGAACAGGCTCCATTTCCAGTCAGATGTCCCAGTAAGTCCTTTACTGTCTGTTCACTCCATTGCTCAGTACCAACCGAGGACTTTTTAACTCCACTCCTCTGCAGGGGATTTCCTGCTATAGGAAGTGAGGCTCAGTGAATAGCAATGAGCCTTAATATATAATACCTTTGTTCTCTGCAGCACAGGTGGGATTTTACTGACCATAGGTTGGAGTTTGAGGGAAGGCAAAGGTCACTCCAATTATTTGGAAGCCACATGTTGCTTGCAGATAGATCTTTACAGAAGATCTTTAAATTTTTAAGTTTTTGTTTTAACTTGTATTCCACCAGGCAATAACCAAATAAGCCTTGGTGGTTTGTGGAGATATTCAAGGAGAGCCCGCATTGGTTTTCATGAATAATTCAGTGGATAAGTTTGGCTATGGTTCTATATTCTGATTCTTCATTTGTAGTTAGTGCCTTTTTAAAGGTGGGAAAGTGAGGAATAACTCCTTTGCATTAGTGACCCTTTTATGAAACTGTTTTCTTCTTTACTATGCAATCTTTGCTTTTTGTTTCTCCCTGTTACATTCTATTTCACAGCCATTCAATGGGAGCAATATGCTACCCTTGCCTCTAAAACAGTCAGATTTCATCAGGACAATAGGCAGAAGAGCAAAAGCATACTAAGAGTAGGTTGCCAAGGAAAAAGTTGCTTAACTTAACACAGCCAGCAGTCTTCAGGTTCAGAAGGAAATATGAATTCCCACCGTCAATAATCTGTGAAATGTGGTGACACAGTCAGAGAGGTTCAGTGTCATCGCTGCTGAAAGCTGGGTTGGGGGATGAGGGGAAGTGTGGAGTTTGGAAGATGAGCAGACTTGGTGTCAAGGATGTAATGGGAACAAACACAGTGAATCTTCTGTCTTTGAGAGCTTTATTAGCTGCTGATAGAGCGGGACTGTGTGGGTGCTCCATCTTTTGGGAACTGCATGTCGTAAGAGCTGCCTAAGTCACATGCTTTCAGAGAGAAACAGAGTTCAATGTGCAATGCATTTCTGTCTGTTTCCATTATGGAAGGGAAAAACCCATTGTCTTTTCCTTCTGCTGTGAGCAGAATATCTAGTGTTACGACCAGATACATTGTAATAACCAGAATGATATTCTGCTTTTGAGCATAAAAGTGGGAGATGCTGAAGATGGCCATATATGTTACTCAGCTGAATTGGAAACCATTTTTCGGTGTGTGTATGTTTTGAAGGGGTAGGTGGGTCTCAATGGGAGTAGAAGCTCTGTTAAGAAACAGTTTTCTCAAGAAAGCTCTTAAATTATTAGCTTCTAGAAGTTCATCCCCATCTATAGTAAAATGAGATATTTTTTGTTGCCTAACAGGTACACAGCATTATGAGTACCCTTGAAAACCTCTAATCAGTATATTCTCAGGCTGCAGAAATCTTTTCAACAGTTCTTTTTTGCAATAAAATGGCCTTTATTTCTCCTTCCTTCCCTGCTTTTCTCAAAAAGACTTAATAGCAGTATGTATAATTCAAAGTTTTTCAGAGAGGTGCCTTAATTTAGGCTAAAGTTGTTCCCTCAATAGGACTTCTCTAAATGTAGCATTATTTGAAAAACAGTTTTATATACTATAGCACAATTTCCCATGCCAACCTCTTAAATGAGCTGTACCTATCCTTTTCTTCCCAAGGATGACCAAATAGCTGTGACAAGTGTACTGCCTGCTATGCAGAAGCCTCTGATGTTGGGAATTGAGGGGAGGTGTTATGCTTTGCTGGGTACTTTTAGAAAGTGAGACCTGAAATACACAAGATACTTACCAAGGACTACATGATCCTTAAAATACCTTGATATGAGAGTTTAAGCTTTCCTGTTCCTTCTATCAGTAGTCAATCAATTCCAGCTTGAATGGACACCACTAGCAAGGAGGAAATAGGGTGCCTGTGACAGCAGAGATGGAGAAGTGAGGGAAAAAAACCCCATACTGGCATGTGATATTTGTTGTTTTCCTGGAAACCTAGCTGATAGTGTGAGGGGAATAAAGATGATATGAATATAATTATCTATTGTTCTGGGGCTTGTTTTGGTTTTCATTTGATTTTTGCTTCTTTTCATTTCTCCTGACTTGCTTGTGGAGCTCTGACCATGTTGCAGAGCCCAGTTTCTGAGCAGAAATTAAAGTGAATGAAAGGAAGCATTTACATTATGCATTTACAACATCACTGCTAAATGCCAGGCAAGCACACGACAGAGTTAGTGCCTTGTAGGGAGACACGTTCCCTTGAACTGCATCTTCCTGTCACCACAACTATCAGAGCTTTAGGGTATGGAAATGTGAGAACAACAGCAAAAATGGGATCTTTAAGGATGTAGCAGAGTGATTTAGATGTTGATAGAGACAGAGCTGGTTTTGTGTTTATATGAGGTCCCCAGAGTAAATAGAGGTGTGACTCAATTCTACCATCTTCCTTGCGTGAATAGCATTTGTCTCTTTTTTAATAAGCTTGACATTAAATTGTGCTCTCTCTCTCTCTCTTTTCCTCAGAACTAATAATACAGCCCCTAGAAGTTCATTAATGCTGGCATGTCTCTTTGCTTCACTTTTGTAATGCATGAGAACACAGGCCTTAAATAAAATCTTTGTGAAACACTTGCACTTGTCTGAAGATAAAAAGCATGTTCCTACATTTGCATTACAAAGAGGCCTATATCAGCATCTTCTTTCTCTGGCACCCTCCTTCCTCTGGGCTTGTATCTGATGGAAAAGGCAATTTCCAGCTAATCATTCTGAAAGCCTGTCATTTGTGTCTGTAATGAGAGGAAAGAGTTTTTACTGTTGATTTTCATTGGGCATTAGGCAGTGAGATTTGTTGCAGTCTTATGGGAGAGTGCAATACACAGAAGCACTACCGGGCTCTCTAAATTCTCTGCGCTCTGTGTAAGCATTTCTGCTCCACTGGGTGACACTAAATATAGCCTGAGATTCCTAGGAGGGGAAAAACATGTTTCAGAATGGGGAGGATTTTACATAGTCTCTTCTTAATGCCAAATCTTCTTTCCAGTCATGTTAGTGTAAATCTGACCTCATCCTACCAATAACAGGGGAGCAACTTCAGATCATCTGGGGTAACTGGTTACCTGGATAGGGTGCCTGGTCAGCCTGCTGTAGGTGACCCTTCTTGAGCCATGGTGCTGCACAAGATGACTTCCAGAGGCCCCTTCCAATCCCAGAAACTTTTTCAATCTTTCCAACCTTCTGTGAAATATGTCAGAGTCATCTGGAAGAATTCATGTCCCTTGCAGCAGGCATTTAGTGACATTTCAAACTGTATCTGGTAACTAACCTGGGATTGAGCTACCCATTTCTACAAGGGGGTAGTTTTTCTCATGATTTTGTGTCTCTTGTGCCAACACATGAGTACTCTCATGGTCTAAAATGGGACTGTAAGACCTCCTAAATGTCAGGAAATCAGACAGCAGGTTTGTGCTAGCACACATACAGAGTTATCACATCAATATTATTTTATTTTGGCACCAAACCTCTGAGAACAACTCTATTAAGAGGACAGCATTTATAGCCTTGGGAGTAATTAAGGCATGCAGAGTAACTGCAGTCCGAGGTATTATGGTGAAGATAATCTGGACTGGTAGCCTTTGGGAAGGGAGAGATAAGAAAGACTATATGTTTGAGTAGGAAGAATGAGAAAAGCATACTGCAGCTTACACTTTTGCTTACCTGTTTGGTAAAGGATAATGTGCACTTTGATATGCACAAAGAGCATCCACCTGGAATGTCCTAAGTTTGAAGCACCCTTCACAATACTGAAGCTTCACTCATGTGCTTGCTTCTTTAAAGAGATTGCCAAGAGGATCAGCTGTACTTTGAGATGTGATTTTTCAGGATTATGAGAGATTTCTATCTCTGCGGAGTAGAGGAACACAGTTTAGCTGGAATCAGGGCTGTCAAGGTCATAGCATTTTCCAGAAAAGCAGCATAATCTTGCTGTGTTGTCTGTCTGGAATTTAGCAATGCCTTTGACACTGTATCCCACAGCATTCTCCTTCAGAAATTTAGTGTGCAAGGCTTGGATAAATACACTCTGCACTGGATAAGAAACTGGCTGGATGGCCGGGCTGAAAGACTGATAGTGAATGGAGATAAATCTGTCTGGCATCTCGTCACAAGTGGTTTTCCCCAGGGTTCAGTACTGGGGCCTGTTCTCTTTAGTATCTTTATTAATGATTTGGATGAGAGGATTGAGTGTACCCCAGTAAATTTACAGATGACACCAAGCTAGGTGGGTGTGTCAATCTGCTAGAGGGTAGGGAAACTTTACAGTGGGACCTAGACAGGTTACATCAGTGGATCAAGGTTAATTGCAAGGGCTTCACCAAGGCCAAGTGGTGGTTCCTGAACTTGGGTCTTAATAACCCCATGGTAAGCTACAGACTTTGAGGATGTGTGGTTGGAAAGCTACAAGTTGGAAAAGGGCCTGGGGGTATTGATCGATATTCGACTAAATATGAGCCAGCAGTGCACGTAGGTGGCCAAGAAGGCCAATGTCATCCTGGCTTGTATTAGAAACACTGTGGCCAGCAGGAATAAGGAGGTGATTGTCCCTCCCACTGATGAGGCCACACCGTGAATATTGCATTCAATTCTCACTAGAAGAAGGACATAGAAGTGCTGGAGCGTGTCCAGAAAAGGGCAATGAGGCTTGTGAAGGGCCTAGAGTGCAAGTCCTTTGAGGAGTGGCCGAGAGAGCTGGGATTGTTTAGTTCAGAAAAGAGGAGGCTGAGGGGAGACCTTATCATTCTCTACAGCTACCTGAAAGGAGGCTGGAGTGAGGAGGGGGGACAGCCTCTTCTCCCTGGTGACATGTGACAGGACTAGAGGGAATGGATACAAGTTGCACTAGGGGAGGTTTAGGCTGGATATTAGGAAACATTTCTTCACTGAAAGGGTTATCAAACATCAGAATGGTCTGCCCAGGGCAGTGGTGGAGTCGCCATCCCTGGAGTCATTTAAATAGTGTATGGACCTGGTGCTTAGGGACATGGTTTAGTGGTGAGCTTGCAGTGTTGGGTCAAAGGTTGGACTAGATGATCTTGAAGGTCTCTTCCAACCAAAGACATTCTGTGATTCTGTTTTTGTTTTAGATCATTCAGTTTACCAAAACAGCAGTCCATTAGTTTAGCCCTCCTGGCTACAGAATCCCTGCAGTGCCCAGAGGCTGCAGCCAGCCAACAGTAATAAAATTCACCAAATACATCTTTCAAGGTGTGCTTGACATGATGTGAGCTAGTCCTTGAAAGGTACCTATGTGCGGCAATTCATGGCATTGTTCATGCTCTCCATATTTAATCATTTCATTACTAATTAATATGGTCATTAACAGAGGGCAAAGGGAAAAGTTGATTATTAAAGGTTAATGCCATTGTTGCTCATACCGTGCCTTGAATTGTTACACTTTTTTCCTAGGTATTTAATTAAACCAGTAAGTAACAATACAATTACATTTAGTAATGTATGTGCAGCTGTATTTATTTGTCCCTCTGTGAGGCCAGCAACTGCGTGCAACAATGAGAGAGATAGATTAAATCCACAGTAGTTTTGTTTTCCTTTCAATTCTGCATGCTCATCTGCTTTCTGCTTCTCTCATACTTGGTCTGGCTAGAGGTGAAGCTCCAAAGACACATGGCTGTGATGAAAAGCCTCTGATATATTTACAGGTTCAAAATATTGCTCAGGTGTAGTAGCAGCCTAGTTTAGGGATTGGGAAAGTTCCTTTCATATATTTTTCCCCAACTATATCAACTGCAGATTGAACTTCAGCCAGGATTTCACAACACTTATGAAAACTTACTGAATCAATGGTAACCCAAGGGGCTGCTGTATTTTTCCTGCTTTAACAAGATTAACTGTTTCTGAACTGACTTCACATGACAATGCCACAGGTAAATTCACTCTTCTTTCTCTGTCCTTTCTGGTTGCAGACTGCACTCCGTGCTTGGGGATGCCTAGACCAAAGCTTGCCTTAGACCAAACCCACTTGATTGGCTGCTAATGCACTCTTAGGCATAGCTGATGTCTGTATTAAAGACTGTATTTGTGTTACTCATTAGCACAGATTGAAGTATTCCTGCTAGTAATGTAGCTAGGTCACAGAAAGCTAAACATAAAAAATGTCATTCAACACCATCTCACTCCTAAGGCCTTAAAGCAATGTCATGGGATTAATGCTGGAAACACAAATCAAACTCAAACTCCTTTCAAGAAAGGAGAGGTACCTGAAGGTAACTCCTATATTGAGCTGAAGGTGTTTTGGGAATTTTACAGAAAAAACATAGTGAAACACAAAGCTCATAAGGTAACAACATGGACACAGAGAGAACTAGCCCGCACTTAAGCCAATGTTCCACATACAGACACAGGTTTCCTACAGTGCAAGCACTTTAAAAACACAGTAAAGTTAGAGATAGGCATCATGAAAAGTCCATGCTGAGATATGGAGGCCTATTCAATATGTATATTTTTGTCTGTGGAATGAGGAATAGATCCATAGATTCCATGTCATAGAACATATATGATACCACTGTGATCAGTGTTTGGAATTAAATGACTGGAAATATTATTTTGTACACATAATGGCAAACATTTCATCACAGCTGGCCAAAGAACAGTTAACAAGATTTTCATTAAATATTTATGTTAATAATTTGTACTGAGAGGAGTTATATTTGTAATTCATCTCAGTTAATGCTGCAGTTGAGATCATAGATGGTAAATTTCTTTGCTTTTGTGTGTTAAAGTGTTCAGATTTACTGCTATAATTACTATATTTTTTAAATTCTCTATAGTATATGATGTAAGAATTTAAGACACATGTAAGACCTGAGCAGAACACATAGGCACTAATGGAAAGAACTTAACTGTTTCCACAGAGCTGTGGAACAAATTCTATCGTGTGAGGCCACTTTCCACATAGAAAGCTCCACTTCCCACAACACCTTAGTGCTGGAAGAAGGTTTGGAAAGCAAGGGCAGTGTACATATAGCAGTCTCTGAGAGAAGAGTTTTGAAATTTTGTAGAGAGTCATTGAAGTTCCAGAAATTGGAAATGAACAAAGAGCTTTCCTCAAAAAGGGATCAGAAAGAGAAACCTGGAAAACTACTGGGAGGTTTAAGTTTTAGTGCCTGGAGAAATACTAGAACATCAATCTATTGGCAAGCCTTTAAAGGGCGGACAAATAACCAACAAGTCTTTGTCACAAACAAGTCATATAAAATTACATCCTGTGACAGAGAAGAGGCCTCTTAGAGAAGTAGATGATACTGTATATCTTCAGGTTGTTGACACTCTCTTCAACAACATTCATGTAACTAAGCTAGAGGATCTTGTCTAGAGAAAATAGCTACACAGGCCTAGCAAAAGGTCACAAGTAGTGGTCACAGCTAAGCTGAAAAGATACTGTGAGAGAGGATCTCCTCTGTTTTTCTTATGACTGGTATTATCCAGTATTTTAATGAACTCATTAGAGAATAGAAAAGATAATCCCATTACCTCTCTAATTCCTGTATAGAGAGGGGACATGGCGGAAGTGCGCCGAAAGACAGATTAAAAAATTTTTTAAATCTTGATCATATGGATTAATGAGTTCAAATAAATAGGGTACACTTTAATAAGGACAAGAATGAAGTAATGTTCTTCACTAAGAATTCCCAGCTATACAAAAGTGAACTAGTGTCCTGGTTTGAGTGAGAACAGAACTAATTCTGTTCAGTGATTTTACTTTTCGGCTCAGTTCTTCTAACTAACTGCACTTTCTGAAGTCAGCAGCCTGTTCTCACAGCCAGTGTCTGCTGCTGGCAGTGATAACACCCCATGGTTAAAGTTACTACCAAGGATTGGTGTGCAGACCAAGGCCACTGCTGGATCTTGTGCACCACACTGCGGGCTACAGGAAGGTGAAAGGCTGCACCTGCAGGGAGGAACAGACAAGGCAGGTGACCCCAAACTGACCAAGGAGGTATTCCATCCCATATACGTCATATTTGGTATAAAGCAGAGGGATCTGGAGGGTCTGTAGGGTTTTTTGTTAGCTTGCTAGTTTTGGTTTTGTTGCTTGCTTGCTTGCTTTCTAGTTTTGTTTGCTTGAAAGCTTGCCATCTCTCTCTCTGAGGGCTCCCTGGCTCTTCTCCCCTCTTGGACTGCTTTGCCAGCTTTGCTCTGCTTGGCTCGGCTCAGGTCCTCTTTTGGTTCCTTCCTCGGAGCATCCAAGGAGGACTCTGTCCATTCTGCCTTCGATCCCAGTCAGTGTGTTCCTGAGCCCGGTACCAGAATCCAGCTCCTGAACACAGCTCCCATCTGCTGTGGGACCCAGTCTGGGACCCTGCTCCACAGCATCAGTGGTGATGGTGATGTAATTACCATCAGAGGGTTGGGTTTGATGCTGGTTTTGTATGTATTTGTACATATTCTATTTTTATTATTATTCTCATTAAAGCTGTTCTAGTTTCCTTTTCTAATCACTAAGTCTCTCTCCCTTATTCCTTTTCTCTTTCCCTTTGGGGAGGGAGGGGGGTTAAAAGAGAGAGTCTGTTATTGGTCTAAGGGACCATCCTGACCCTAAACCGTGACAACTAGAGAATAACTGTCCCTGGACTGGGGCAAGGGGAATGGCAAACCAAAAGTAATTCAGCATAGTTTAATGAGATGAAAATAACAATTTCAATATAAGGATGTATAATTATGAACGTCATGTGCAATATATTCAAGGTAATCCTCCCAATATGTTTGATTCTTGGCTGAACTACACTGTGTTCACTTTTATCCATGATGCTTTAGGAGAAACATAGAAATGTCTGGGTTGGAAGAGACCTCTAGAGGTCATCTAGTCCACACACACACACACACCCCCCCCTGCTGAGAGCAGGGACATCCTCAACTAGAGCAGGTTGCTCAGAGCTCTGTCAAGCCCCACCCTAAATGTCTCCAGGGTTGAGGCCTCAACCACCTCCCTGGGCAACCTGTTCCAGTGTTCTACTACCCTCACAGTAAAGAACTTCCTCCTTATTTCTAATCTAAATCCACTCTTTTCTAATTTAAAACCATTGCCCCTCATCCTTTCACT
>JANHFX010008750.1:14010-60534 GCA_027560015.1 Chloroceryle amazona
CATGCAAAAAGAAATCTCAATCTTCATTGTATTGTTATATATGCATATATATATATATAAATTTTTTAGGGTTATGTTTGGGGAAATCTGGTTTCCAGTAATATTCATCAGCTTTAGAGGAGGTTCTTCAGACTGTTATTCAAGGATTGCAAATGTCTTTTACCTTGCAATGTTTCATGCTCCTCTTCCCTATTCATCCCACTTTAGGAGCACAGCTGTGACAACTGGGTTTAGGAATCCCCCACAGAAAATACTCTGATCTGATCAAGGAGCAGATTGATTTTCTTTGTCCTAGTAGGAGAAGTTCCACAGAGTGCTCATGCAAAAGTATGGGTGGGAGTCAAAAGCAGCTTTTTGAAACAAGACAGACTAGTCTAGGATATCAATTGTGGTATTGAAGAGACTTTAATCATCACAACTCTTCTCTCTTGAGTCAGGGTAGAATCACATCGTGGAAAACAACAAGAGACAGGTGATCTGACACAGTTGCCCTCTGATTTGAATAGACAAGTATTGGCATTTTTCTATTTGAATATGATTGTTTTCTATGAACAGTTTTAGATAATTGACTACTGTTGGGTTTATGCCTCCTCTAAAAGATGCCATCTGGGCTATGTTTTCTTCTTTTCAAACATTCTTGAGATACCATGATGAATGTTAATGCTATGATATGAAATTTAAAATTAACCTTTTGTGACCATTACTTTAAGTTAAGAGAGTTAATTGATTCCTTCTTCACCAATCACATTCCATTTTCACCAAAGACTGAATAAGATATGGAAGGATATGATGCCATTTAAGCTCCTGAAAGATCTAATATTTTGCAATAAGCTGACAATTGAAAGGCAGAACATTGTACAAGCTAATGAAAAACTTTTCCTGCTTCTAGATTAAGGAGGAATGAAGTGGTGGGGTTTTGTGTGTTCAGAATATTCAGAAAGGATTTTGAGAGCTTTTTGCTTTCGTGTATTACAACTGAAAAGAATTTATTTTTTTTTATAGTGTTATTAAATAATGTATTACAATCACCATATCTTTTTTTTTAAACTACTACCTTCTTCATTGGGAAAAAATGCCTTAAACTGAAAACTTGATTTTTTTTTATTAAATGCTCACATATTCTCCTTTGGCCATGACAGTATTTTCCTTTCTAAAATTGCTATCTAGCTTTCTGTCAGACCAGACACTGTAAATTAACACTAGCTGATATTTGCATTTCCAGCACGGGTTCTGCGGCAGGCGGAGAGGGTGTTCTTCTTCTGGGGCTGTCCGAGGTGTCGCCTGAAAAGAAGCGTAGGTTTCTCTGCTCATCCTGGGCTCCCCACTCCCTCCCCAAAGGGGAAGAGAAAAGGAATAAGGGAGAGACACTTAGTGATTAGAAAAGGAAACTAGAACAGCTTTAACGGTGATTAATAATAATAATAAAAAAATAGAATATGTACAAATATATACAAAACCAGTATCGAACCCAGCCCCCCTGATGGTCATTACATCACCGTCACCACTGATGTTGCAGAGCAGGCACTGGGGGTCCCAGACCGGGTTCCACAGCAGATGGGAGCTGTGTTCAGGAGCTGGATTCTGCTACTGGATTCAGGAACATGGGAGCAAAGGCAGAATGGACAGAGTCCTCCTTGGATGTTCCAGGGAAGCAGTCCAGGAGAGGAGAAGAGCCCGGGGAAAAGCCCAATAGATCCTTCAGATCCCTCTGCTTGCTACCGAATATGCTGTCTGTGGGCTGGAATACCTCGATGGTCAGCTGGGGGTCACCTGCCCTGTCCTCTCCTCCCTAGGTGTGGTCTTTTACTTTCTGCACCCCCCAATGTGTTGCACGAGATCCAGCAGTGGCCTTGGTCTGTGCACCAATCCTTGGTAGTAACTCTAAACAGGGGGTGTTCTCACTGCCAGCAGCAGACCCTGCCTGTGAGAACATGCTTCTAACTTCAGACGGTGCTGTTAGTTAGAAGTACTGAGCTGAAAAGTGAAATGACTGAACAGAATTAGTTCTGTTTTCACCCAAACCAGGACAACAGAATAATTTCATCCTTTCCTATACAATTTGACATGAAAGACTACGGTATCCTTTTTACTATCAAATTAACTCGCAAGTTTCTTTTAGCGAGTACATGAAGATAGGAGCCAGTTTAGCCCTGTTGACTTCAAGGATTGCATCACAGACTTCTGTCTTTCCTCTAAATGTACTGTAGATATTTGTTTTCAGTGTGGTTCCTTTGGATAAAATCTAGAAGTCATCAAAGGCTCTTATATTCTTACCATCTTGAAAGTGATAGTTGAATTTTAAATAGCTGAATTAATAATATAGTTGCCAGGCAAAATATTGTCAAGCTACAATTGTAGGTACCCAAGGAACATCTGTTTCTGATAGTTTTGGAGAATAATCTCAGTAGTTCTTAAGTTTATTTTAGACCGGAATATCTATGCATTTTAGCCTTGGTTTAGGAAAATATTTGAACACATACCATTTTACTTTTTAAAAAATAAAGACATTTTCTTCAGGTGTAAGTGGCTGTATTTGAATTATGGCAATCTTGCAACATTCACAGCTCCTAGATTCAAGTGCATGCTTCAGGTGCAGGCTTCTTCCCTTTCTTTATTAGTGTGGCTTCACACTTGTTCCCAGTCTGCATAAACCATCACCTCCGTGCCACTGCATCTGGATTTACTACTTGCAAATGCTTGGTACAGCCTTAATGAACCAAAGTATATCAAACTCTGTGGTAAAAACAAAGTAATATCAGAAGAGAGGAATAGCAACAGTGTCTACTTTTGACATAGTGCAAGAATTACTTAGTGATAGCACAGGCAAAACCAGTACTTCAACATATTTCTCCAACATCTCTTGCAAATAGTTTGATTACTATTTTAGTTCAATCCATATAATGTACCCCAAAATGAATATTTCTAAAACCACAAAATACTGCCTGTAATAAACAAAAAAAGCTTTAGAATTATTTTTATTTACAGGTTTTTGCTCATAAAGAATTCTTTTTAATGCCTTAAATCTAGCAGTGATGACACCATACCTAAAGATGTGTGTCCCATTTTGGGATCACCTGTACAAGATGGACATGGATATACAGGAGCAAATACAGTGAAAAGATAAGAAAGTGATGAAGGGACTAGAGTATCCATCATATGAGGGTAGATTGACAGAGCTGGGACTATTCAGCCTAGAGAATAGTAGATTCTGGGATGTTATCCAAGTGTATAAATACCTGATGGGAAAGATGGAGCCTCACACTTCTCAGTGCTGCAGACGCAGGTACCAACTGAAATACAGGAAATTCCTTAACATGGAATTTTTCTTTACCTAAGAAAAGACTTTTTCACTATGAGTGTTGTCAAATGCTAAACTAGTTGCCCTGGGAAATGATGAAGTGTTCATCCCTGTAGACAAGTCAAGTGCAACTGGACTTGCCCTTGAGAAACTTTCTGTAGCTGATGATTCTTGGAGATGAGGTTCTGAGATGTGAAACAGCTGGAAGGTTACTGTGGACACTTATGTGAACAGGCTTTTCAACACAGATATGCACAATTTTGTCCAATTATGTGAAGAAGAAAATATACTATGTAATTTTACAGTAAATGTACATGCTGGATATGGACTGAGCCCACACTATAGGTTATTTGCAGATGATGTATGGGAATGTTGAAGAATTGCTGTATTTTGATGTCTGACATTTCATTATATGACTGAGAAAAATAAGGTTACATTTTTACAATTTTGTATGCCTAAGAAATGGGTCTAATAATTTCCCAGAAGAACATGTTGAGAATTATTTTTGCAGTAAAAAGAAAATCTCAAAAATGATTATGTAATATGAAAATAAAAGGCATTCTGGTAGAAATCAGCAAAAACTATTTAGTACAGGTTTCCCAAATATTGTTCTGTAGACTTAAGACATATTGGTGCTACATGAAGAATGGTACAGTTATTTGTCTAGTTATTTGCATAAGAACTCTAATTTTCCATATGAGCGATTCCATTAGCTATCCTAGAGAAGTTGAGAGATTTTTTTTCTTGTGTAAGGTGCAAAGGGAGCAACTCATGCTGGGCTTTTGTTCCTGAAAAATTAATGTTTTGTTTGACATTGTTGATAGATCGTTTTGGGGAAATTTGCTATCTTCCATGATAAATTTTAAAAGTTTTGTTCAAGACACTTAGCCAAGACTCCATTTTGCACTTTAGCAATAAATAGAGAAGTATGATGATAATGACAGTCATTGCTGAGGAGAGAGTATTAAAAATACAGTCTCATTTAATTTATAGTCAGAGCTTTGATAATACATAGCAATCCCTTTCCCCTGAGAAGTCAATTATTTCACTGTTGCAAATTAGGCAGCAGTCATCCTTTCCTCTGTCCCCTTCATGCAGGAAAGTGTGTTCCTGTGAAAGTCCAGCTTTTCTTTTGTTTTCTCAAGTATTGAATAAAATTCATGGATTATAATACATGTGATTAAAATGTTTATAAAGCCTGTATTTGATTAGCATGATATTATAATGAGGTAATGTCTAAGTATCACTGTGGTGCTGTTTTGCTCCCATATTCTTAGTTATGTGTCATGGTGATTGTTGGCCTTTGTTGGAAATGAACTGTTGAACTCAAAAAGTATTTTTGTAAATCATTCTATGTAAAGCTGAGACTTTGAAAACAGCAATAGTATTGCAGTAACCCAAGATAATACCAGATCCTGAAGAACCTTGTCACTGAGTTCTTGTACCTGAGTTCTTGGCTGTATTTTCATAGAATCATAGAAATGTCTGGGTTGGAAGGCACATCTAGAGGTCATCTAGTCCACACCCCCTGCTGAGAGCAGGGACATCTTCAACTAGAGCAGGTTGCTCAGAACCTCTTAAAGTCAAACCCAGAGTTTGACTGGGTCCAGAGATGGGGCCTCAACCAACTCCCTTGGCAACCTGTTCCAGTGTTCTAACACCCTCATGGTCAAGAACTTCCTCCTTATTTCTAATCTAAATCCACTCTTTTCTAATTTAAAACCATTGCCCCTCATCCTTTCACTCCAGGCCTTTGTAAACAGGCCCTCTCCAGTCTTTTTGTAAGCTCCCTTCAGGTACTGGAAGGTGGCTAGTAGGTCTCCCTGGAGAGATGTGGACTGTCTGGAAAAGAACTAGAAGTGGGTAGGAGTGATCTAAGAGTTATGAAGAACTTGCTTAAAGGAAAGTCTGTAAACATTGGATTAGGAACAGAGTAGGTCAGTGTCTGTTCCCATTTTGGGGAGTGGTTTCAATTAGATAGCTTATTGTCTTCTGCATTTTCTATGATTTTAAATTTGTGAAATATTGAATTATATATGAGATTTACAGAACTGTGTACATCCATACATGTGTGTTTTGTATGTGTGTCTTTTCTGACCGAGGAGAGTCTTCATACTATTAAAAAAAATTCAGCAATGACAATTCTATCCATTTTGCTCTTGCTTGTCTCTCTTACAGGGCAAAACCAACACCTTTAGAAACAAAACAAAACAAAAAGTAAGAGAAGGAAGGATATCTCTTCATCTTTGTTCTGAGAAAGCTTTTGATCAATAAGTTTATGGGGAAAAAAAAAAAAAGAGGAAACTTTTAGTTTTGACTAATTGACATGTGTGATGAAAAATAACGTTTCATCAAAATTTACCAAATTTGTTTTGCATTGTCAGGTAGACAATGGAATGAATCTTAACAATAAATGTCTTCCATAACTGTAGACCATAATTAAAAAGAAAATTAACAAAAGCCCTGCAAGCCAAACTGCAGGAGACAGACTGCTCACAGTGTCCTTTCCAGGAGATTTAAATTTTTCAATTCCTGCTGAGAAAGATGAGGAATCATGAAAGACTACCTATGGTGAATGCCTCTTTTAGCTGACTAAGTCACAAAAAGGTTAAGAATACAGACCATGTGACAACTCTGAAATAATTTTGTTATTAGGTTGCCCCTCCTGGAGGTATTCTAGTAGATTTTTTTTATGATTGGCAGAGAGAGGAAAAGAGGAACTCCAGACTGAACTACAGTGAGCAGATGCCCTCCCTCTGGTGTTTAATTTAATTAATTGATGTTTGTTGAAATAAAGCCAATTAACCTGGCTTATCTCTTTATCAATCATGCTTCTGCTTCCATTATTCAGCTGGAAAAATGGCTTCATGTGTTTTATAGCAGACAGCAGGAACAATTAAAACCAACCTGTGCTTCATTGCCTGCAGCAGGCTTTGCAAGAGAAGATGAGAAACAGATTTTTTGGTGTAGGACAGAGCAGTCAAGCTTTTTACTTAAATTGCTTTCTGTCTCTGAATTCCCTTTAATTCTTTTCGACACAGGAGTGAGGATGAACTGAGGCATCATACAGTCAACAGTCTTGCTAAGTGTTGCAGAGAGCAAAATCTGATTTCTGGACGCCTTGGTCTCAATCCCCTGTTTTAGATAGTAGGAAACATTGTACTCCAGTGACAGGAGCCATCATAAGATGATGTACTCTGAGATCAGCTGCATTATCCAGCTGCAAACATCAAAGAAGTGATTGATCATATATATCATAAACAAATGCAAGAGATTTCCACATTACTGATTGTGGAACTTGGTATAAGCTATATTTCTTTTATCTTCCAGCAATTATACCCTACAAAAGCTCTTTCTTTCTTGTGCCTCATTTAGACAGGCTTATGAATGCAGATTCAGGAAAAAAACTTAACAACATCATGATTATTTAAATCCAGTTTTATGTTAATTTAACACTAGTATGTCTACATAGGTTTATTATGCTCCTCTTCATATGTTTTGGGATAGAATGGGGTCCTGCTCTTTTGGTTTAGTTTCTGTCTGGGCTTTTTGCTATTTCATGGAAGAGTTTTGCAGTCTTCAGGTTTTGCAGTCTTCAAGTTTTTCAGGGTGCTCTTAAGAGGAAAGTCAGAGAGTGCTACCTGGAAATAGTGCATAGATCTGAACAAGAGGAGGGAAGAGGGACAGACCATTTTCTTGCCTGCATTTAACACAATTGTAATGTTCACGTGTGGTGGTTTGACCTTGGCTGGACACCAGGGGCCCACTGAGCTGCTCTATCACTTCCCCCCCTCCACTCAGCTGGACCAGGTGGAAAGAAAAAATAAGATTAAACTCTTGGGCTAAGATAAAAGCGGTTTAATGAAGAAGCAAAGCAATGCCATGTGCAGAAGCAAAAGAAAACAAAGATTTAATATCTACTTCCCATCAGCAGGTGACGTCTGGTCCTTTTTGGGAAGCTTGACTCCAAACGCATCGCAGTTCCTCCAGAGGACAAGCAGATGCCCTGCCCCCGCCTGCCCTTTTCCTAGCTTTTATAGTTCAGCTGATGTCATATGGTCTGGAATGTCCCTTTGTTCAGTTTTGGTCATCTGTCCCCATCACGTCCCCTCTCAAGATCTCATGCACCACATCCCACTACAGGGATGTTGAAAACCAGCCTTGGTGCTGTGTGAGCCCTGCCCAGCAGTAGCCACAACACAGGTGTGTTATCAACAGCTTTCCAGCTCTCAATGCAAAGCACAGCACTGGAAAGGCTGCTGTGGGGAAAATTAACTTCAGCTCAGTCAGACCCAATACATCATATTATAAAACTTTCTATATTTGTGGATTTAGGATGTATTTTGGTGATTTTGTAGTTACTGGTCCTGATAGCACCTAACTGCTCTGGAAAATTCAGTGCATGATTGTTATCGATTCCCAGTAATTCCAAAATGCACTCAAAAATATCGCAGCAATATTGATACCTACAGAGTAACCAAGGACTAAATACTGAAGCAACCACTAACTTCTGCTGAAAAAATTCCCTCTGTTCATAACCTATAACCAAACATTTGCTTTCTGGTGGTAAATGATGTCCGTGGAAATCTATACCTCTCCAGAATGTTCATTTTAGAAAGACTTGAACTTCCTTGCAGGAAGAACAAGAGACACTTTCAAGAACAGGAAGTGGTTGGGGTTTTCGTGTTTTTTTTTTTTTTTGTTTGTTTGTTTGTTTTTGTTCATTTCTTTCTTTCTTTGTTTCTTTGTTTCTTTGTTTGTTTGTGTGGGGTTTTTTTTGGTTGGTTGATTTGTTTGGGGTTTTTTTGTTTGTTGTTTTTTTTTTTTTTTTTTCTTGTAAATAATTCAACAGTTTTATTTTGGTTCATTAAGAGTTCTGCATTAGTAATCTCTTTTGCATGATATTGTTTTTCACTCTGACTGGACACCTTAAACTTTTTGAGAAAAAGAATACTAAGCAGGCGAAAAATAAAGAGCAAATGACTTCTGTCTGCTGCTGCAATTTGTAATGATTTAGGATTGCTTGTCATCATATCACCAGCATTCGGTGTTTTCACTCATGCTAATTTTCATATGAAAAGATGAAACAGAAGAGCTTTTTATGTGTATGATTTTTTTTAAGTTTATCATTGCTAGGGATATGTGCAGGAGTAGCCAACAACTTGTACTATTTCCCTAAAGCACACATTGTATATAGATTAAAAACATAAATCAATTACTATCCTTTGCAAGAAGTCACTGCTAGAATACCAAATATGTCAGTTAAATTAAAGCTGATCTTCTAGTTTTCCTGTGAAAAATTGTTGAGGGCCTTAAAATATTGCTGTAATTTTCTTCAGTTTCTCATATTAGTTATAGAAACTTTGCGTTGAAATGACTGGTTTGAAACTTTTGTAGCTGGTTTTGGTTTTGTTAAGGCTTTTTTTTTTTAAAAAAAAAAAAAAAGAACCTGTAAGGGCAAAAATTAGATACTTGAACAGTACAAAGGAAAGGATCTTGGCATCATGTCCTCCACTGATGAATCCCTGGCTATGGAGACAGACATTGGTCAGGAGCATGTTGCACAGTGTCAGCTGACTGTTCACCTGGGCTCTTGTGACTATGGTCTTCTGGGGCTGACAGAGCAATATTTTCCCTTATTGTTTTATGCTGCTGTTCCTACATGGTTTTCTTCATGGTCTTGCACCCAGAATTTTGATTTTTTGGCAGGTTGTCATGGGATATCATTGCCACCAGCACAGTGAATGTCCCTTCCTACCCCTTTCCTAAACCTTATCTTGTGACTTTTAGTGTGTTAAGGAAACCCAAAACTCAGAGCATAGCAAAGTAGACAGTGGTTTTCTAGATACCCGGTCAGGATTATCTAGTGAAACAGATGCACAGGAGTCTAGCAGCCAATCTAAGTGCAATGCCTGTGCACAACTAATCATGCTCCATGCAGCACAGAGAATATCTTCAATGGGAGTGGCCCACAGGATTTAGAGCAGCTCCTGGTAGACAGGACAAAGTGCTGAGGGACAAGGATGGCGATGGCTTGTCACCATATTAATCTGGTAGTGCTAGAGAGACTGCCCAGAGCTGGGGAACTCATTCGCTTGTGTCCCTGTCACTGCTTTTCCCAGCTAACCATAAGGAGAGGTGGTTTTTTTGGTTTTAGCTATGGAGATTTTTGCTTCTCTCTCTCTCCTCACTTTGTTTATCACTAAAGTAATCTTGATAGTAATGTATGGCATCAGCAACTGACCCCACTAACAAATCTTTGTACATATAAACCTGTTTCTACCCTCGCTACCAAAGACTCTGAAGAGGATAAGGTCCAGTATAAAGTATATTTAAGGAAAAGAAGAGCTTTTCCTTCTCTGCCAGAGAGGAACTCATAGAGATTAAACATTCACAACGACGGTCACACTGGTTAGTTTAACCTCCCAAGTGAAAGGGATAAAATGCTCAGAATTTACTTCCTAGTGGGTTAAGTAAGTGCATTTTCCACTTAAAGGTAATAGTCAGGACTGGTTAAATTTAAAAGCAGATCACTGCAGACAATTCAAAATACCAGCTCAACTCCAAGATTATGCATGCTGTGCCCATCTAGTAGGGACTGCAATGTATACATAGTATATTAGGCTTTTCAACCAGTTAAAGTCCAGAAATAGAAAGAATAAAACAGTGATTGCTTTTGTTTTACTGATAATTTATTATTTTTATGCTGTAGCCTAAGCATAATGTGACCTCATGAGGTTCAACAAGACCCAGTGCAGGATCCTGCACCTGTGTTGGAACAGTCCTCATTATCAATACAGGCTGGGGGATGAGGTGATAGGAAGCGGCCCTGTGGAAAAGAACTTGGGGGTTCTGGTGGATGAGAAGCTGGACATTAGCCAACAATGTGAACTTGCAGCCCAAAAGGCCAATTGCTTCCTGGGATGCATCAAAAGAAGCGTGGCCAGAAGATCAAGAGAGGTGATTCTGCCATTCTACTCAGGTGAGACCTCACCTGGAGTACTGCATCCAGCTCTGGAGCCCTCAGCACAGGAAGGACATGGACCTGATGTAGCTGGTCAAGAAGAGGGTCACAAAAATGATCAGAGTGCTGGAACACCTCTCCTGTGAGGACAGGCTGAGGGCATTTGGGTTGTTCAGCGTGGAGAAGAGAAGGCTCTGGGAAGACCTTATGGTGGCCTTCCAGTACTTGAAGGGGGCCTACAAGAAAGCTGGAGAGAAACTATTTACAAGGACATGTAGTGTTAGGACAAGGGTTTAAACTAGAGAAGGGTAGATTTAGATTGGACATTAGAAAGAAGTTCTTTACTATGAGGGTGGTAGAGCACTGGAACAGGTTGCCCAGGGAGGTGGTGGGGACCCCATCCGTGGAGACATTCAAGGTTAGGCTTGGTGAGGCTCTGAGCAATCTGGTCTAGTTCAGGATATCTCTGCTTACTGCAGCGGGGTTGGACTAGATGACCTTTAGACCCTTCCAACCCAAGGCATTCTATGCTTAATGCCATCACCCATGGCCATCTTCACAAAAGCTAACAATTCTTGTTAAGAAGGTGTTTTGTCTGTTTTGGTTTTGGTATGTGT
This sequence comes from Chloroceryle amazona, assembly GCA_027560015.1. NCBI lineage: Eukaryota > Metazoa > Chordata > Aves > Coraciiformes > Cerylidae > Chloroceryle > Chloroceryle amazona. The sequence continues at coordinate 24,890 of JANHFX010008750.1, forward strand.
CTAAGAGGAGTTGAAAACAGTGTTTTCTAGGAGATGGGATGGGCAGAGCTTTTATTTAAAATAAAATACATTCAGTGACAATGTTTATATTAAATCATCCTGTTGGCAGGCTGTATGTTAGAGTATGGACCCATGAATGGGACAATCTGCTGCATGAATCCTTCAGCTCAAGTTGTTGAGATTATTTATTCATTCCCTACTAATAAATCTTACTGAGCATACCATTTGGTTGTTAAGACATAGCTGTGTTTCAGCCATATGAACGTTATCAAAACTTTCATAAAATGCACAGTATTTCAAGTATTTGGCTACAAGTTCCTGGGAGAATGTGATGATACATTTGTCTTCAGAAAGGTATAAATCAAATGAACATGTACAGCCATCCAGTAAAAGGAACATTTTGCGTCTGCATCTTGCTTTTTGAAACACTTCATAGAGGGAAAAAAAAGAATTATACAGAGCCACAAATCTACACTGAAGAGATTTGAAATATAAACTGCATAAAAAGTGATTTCACAGATTTCAGAAATTGCAGCAAGAGATTAACAGTGCAAGGTACAATGAAACGATTATATACCTCATAAAAGAGGGAAATGAACATAGGTTGATAGACAGAATGCCAGAATGTGGGAGCTGAATCATTGAATAGATTACCTATCCCATTTTCCATCCTGACACAACTGTGAGATTATCCTCTGTGTGGAGGAATTTTATCTGAACTTCACTTGATGATGATGGGGTTTCAACATTCACCATTAGAAAATCACTGTATTTTTCCAGTGGCAAAATATGGAAATTCTCCTCTCATTTCTCTCATTAATATCACCTTCAGAAACCTCTGTCTTCTTTCCTATTGGCAATTATATCTCTGTCTGGCTTACGCTTTCTCATGCACACTTGTTCTCATTTCTTTTGCACCCTGTTCTCCTTTCTTTAAATCAAGTATTACCTGTTAAAAATGCTGCTTTGACTACTTGCTTTTGAATATTGACTTGATGATAGATTGTGGTCACATTGAAGTCAGTGTTAGAGTTCCAACTGACTCTGAAAGTGGAACTGAGCCTTCTAAATGAGTTATAATCAGATTGATTTAAAGACCAACTTCAGCAGTCTAGGGTCCCTAGCTGAACCACATTTCCATGAAGAGCACAGTGCTGTACTTTCCCAAGATCTTAATATTGTTACATTACAAATGGCTGGATGCTGTTCATTTAGTAAGGTATGGCCATTCATGAACCACATGAGTGTGATCTGATTTATTCTAAAATAGCTGCAAGTGTTTTATAGGAAAGCCCGTCTCCCAACCATATAGATATGTAAACTTGGCTTTGTGCTCTTAGTGAGTGTGACTGAGAGAAAATTTTCCAGAAACTTAGCCATTAAAATGTTAACATGTCAGCATCAGGATATTGTCACTGTGAAAAGGTACACATTTACAGCATTGACAGCATATAATATATGATGTAAAAAATTACCAGAACTTTATTCTTTGATAGCTCAGTTGAGATCTAGGCTGGTTCTTAATTTCTGAGTATCTTCCTAACTTGACTTTACTTGCTCTGCCATGTCTCTGTGTTTTCAAGTGCAGAGTAAATGAAAAGAAAGTGGCCTTCAAAGAACTACCTGTCTTTTTTATGTTCAGCTCGTCTCTTTAGTCATCATTAAAATAACAGCTTTTATCAAATGAGCAGCTTTTAAAGTTCTTGACAGAACAAGTTTCTGCTAGCTACTAGACTATTTCTCTGTACAGAAGTGGGCACCTGTCAGGATACTTTTAAAATGAACATCCACAGGTATCAGATTTGATGCTAAAGGAATCAAAGAAAAATGAAACAGGGCAATGACCTCACAGGGAGAATGGGGGGAGGTTATCACTACTTACTTTTGCCTCCACATCACCTTCTCAGTCAGAATTGCGTATCAGGTTCATGCTGTCTTACTAAACAATTTTGGTTTCCATTCCATGTTGGGTATTATCCTCTGAAGATAAGCCTGGCAAACTAACTAGCAGAAAGTCCTTGGAGTACAGAAATTTCTGGATCATCAAATCTGGCCTCCAATTATTAATGGTAACTTTAGTATCTACCCTATTCATAACTTGATTGAACAGTTTCTTAAAATTGTTATTTCTGCCCCTAATTCCTATTGAAAGCCTGTTTTAGATTATCATTGTAAATCTTCTTATTTGTGGCTTAGCCAATTTACAACCTTTGGGGTTTTTTTTGCTTTAATTTAAAAAGTTATATTGTTGTATTAACAGAAATGGCTTCCTTTCATAAATATTTACTTCATGTGTTTATAGTTTTTTCTCAGACTGTCAGAGGAAATCAAGACTAGAAGATGCCACAGAAGGTCATTCAACTCACCTTTTTATTTAGGGAGGATAAAGGAGCTAAATTCATCTATTATTCTCAAATTGCCCTAGTAGCTCTTTTCAGACTGGCCTTTGATTTCAGCTTTCTTGAATAAGTCTTAAAGACTGCATATCTCTCTCCCATGTTCACACTCTCATGATGTCTTGTAGTCCCATTACAACTAATCCATCTGCTTCTTGATCTTTCTCCTTTTTGCACACTGACGCCTTGTTTACAGCAGAAACTCTTACTCTGAGGACATGACATGCAGTGAGTGCTCTTTCATCTTCTACCTGAAAATGCCAGGTTAATCTGACTCCTCCCACTTCACACTTCCTCTACAATAACAGTGCCTTTCAAATACAGTGCTGTAAGAGTGGCTAGACTTAGTGGATAGGGACAAAGACTTCTGAGATCTGTGCTCAGCTTTATTATTGCCTCACTGTTTTCAAGCAAAAAGGATGCTGGTGTACAGTAAATCACATTCATTTGCTACTTTATAGTGTTTGTGACAACAAATCTCTTAAATATAAAGTGGTTTTGAACAGATATCAACTAAGATCATGGAGGTATTTATTTCTTCCTTTAAGACTGAGATTCAACTAGATATAATAATAACTGAAATTACTGCAAAAGTTTTGTCACAGGAGGCTGTAGAGGCAGATAGTATCAAGAAACGCAACAAGAAACTATAGAACTTTATGGACCTCCAATCCATAAGCAAGATACTGAAGGGGATTGACAGGGTTATATCCTCTATTATTCTTAATACAACAAGCATGGATACAGGGAAATACAAAAAGAATGGATTAAAGGAAAAGCCCAGGCTCTGTTGCTCTCTTAGATATTTTCCCCTATGTCCACTATCAGAGAGAGGCTAGTTGCACCAGTGGTCCGATCCAGCAGAACTGTTCTTATGTTCTCAGACTGACTTGCAAAACTACATTTTATTAAGAGTTGTCAATACAGTTATTCCTAAATCATTGCTAACAATTGTATGTTATGCACATTTTTTAGTAAAGCACCAAGGTTACACATATTTTTCATATTAAAAGGATGAAAAATAAAGATGTGGATATGATACATTATCTGTGGGAATATGGATAGGTATGGTTAACATATGGAAAGTTACATGTGGGAAGAGAAGTATCCTCCAAATCTTATGTTGAGTATACTCAGCTGTGTGGTTTTGGGGGGTTTTGGGACTGGGTTTTTTTTAGTTACTTCTCCTTCTACAGATTTTATAGTGACAATTCATAGCCATCTCTGTGACTAAGACAAAGACTTTTTTATCTTGAACTGCAACTTTAGTTACAGATTGGAAATCTGCTTTTAGGAGCTGCCAACAACTTGATGTTTCTGAAGATATTGGGTCAGTCATCCTCCTTGGGAGCAATACGCTTATGTAAAACTCTATCAGTGTTTTTGTTATCCATAAAATTGCCTGTTCCTGCATAATTCAGTAATATTTGACCGGATGACCTCCAGCAGCCAAGGTAGCTCTGTTATAACATTACTCTATCATATGAATCAGAAGATGCTCTGATTTAATTCACACCTTCCTGTTCTATTATTTAGTACTATCTTCCCTTTAGCACCATAGCGTAATTAACCTTTCATCTCCAAAAGGTAAGGAGAAGGCTGCTGCTTCCAGCTAAGTGCACAAGCACACTTTGACCATGTATTTTTTAATATAGATATATAAAAAATATAGTACAAGCTAAGTCAAGAAATACTAAAATGAATTTCAATGAATATGAGGAATAAGTTGAGAAATGATGACTCTCTGCAGGTGCCTGCTGTGATCCCATACATTTAATAATGTCAAAGCCATGAGTTCTAGAACCAAGCGAAAAAGAAATGTATAATGGATTTAAGTAAAGGGCTTACAAAGAAGTATTTAATTTAAAATCTAGCAAAATACTTGTGAGTAAATTAAACATTGATCATGAAAAGACACTAATTAAGATGTACTAATGATACTCAACTTAATTCTTATGCAATTTATGCACAATTAGACATGAACAAATATTTAATTAAATTCTTTTAATACCTTAAAACAATCTTCCTTCTCTCTCACACTCTATCTCTTTATTTCTACTTGTTAGATAGGAATATGTGAGCTCTTAATTGGTACGGAGTAAGAATGACAGATATTAAAGGAATTCAATGCACTTACATTTTAGTTCTTAAAAGTTAGAAAGATAATGTTATAAAAGTGAATGACTTGAGGAGTGTGTAGTGGTTTTACAGAGTGATTTTTTTAATTAATTCAGTTAATTAGCAGATATTTTCAAAGATCTTTTAAGACATGGATTGCAATGTAAGCACTGTGTTGTTGTTATTAGTGAATGCTGCAGACGCTTCACTCCAGAAGCGGTGCTGGCAAAATCTTCAGCATGAGCAGTAATGGTTCAAGCGGAACCCAGACTGAAAATAAAGTTTCTTACGTTTCTAAAGTAAAACAAACACAAGGTGTTACCTCTGTGTGTATGTGTGTATACTCCAGTGGCCTGACAGAAGTGAGACTTTTGCAGCTCCATACCCCACATTTGTGCATGGATTCCCACTAGGCACACACATAAAAACCACTTGTATACAACACGTGTATAGACAACTGGATACACAGATCAGCACAGACAGGAAAACTCAGCACTGATGCAAACATAAACAGCCTCAGCGGCCCCATCTTGTCCCCATGTCTGGCTGATCAGAGGAAGGTCTATGAGTGGGAAATATACATATGTATATATTTGAATATACATACAATGTGTATCCCTCTAGTAGCTGGCTTTAAACAGTACCTCTCTTCTGGATCTCAGTCTCTCCAGTTCCTGACATCTAGACTTACCAACCCCAGAGGTCCATAGCCCCACTACAGCTGCTGGTAAAGACACATTGCTCATGGAAATACATATGCACATACACACACATGCACAAACACAGAGGTTACCGGCAGCTGGCCAGGACTCCCCTGGTCCCTCTGGTAGCCAGATCTCATCCTCAGAGACACAAGCATGCTTTACTCCCAGACCAATTCACCAACAAGCCTGGCTTGATATTTGCTAGTGCTCACACTCCCTCACACACCTGTGGTCTCTCCAGCTGCTGGCACCACAGACACGTGGACCTCTGATTCCACTCCAGTTGGTGGCACTTAGACCCCTGCACATGCATGTACACAGAACAAAAAGAAAGGGAATTTAACAAGATGCAGCACACTGTGCTGATCAGTAACCTTGCATAGTCATAAAAGAGCATTTACCAGAATCCTCTGAACCGGCAGCCAGCTCCTCTTATCCCCTTTTCACTCTGTTTTCCCATGCTTGTTCCCAAATCACCTAGATCCTTCACTTTCCCCATCTTTTGTTCTTCACTGAAGCATCCCATAATGAATCTTGTGCAATCCCTAAATGCTCTACCCCTGAATCCCATAATGTGTCCCATACCCCTGAGCAGTGATCCCCTCAGTCTGAACAGTGCTCCAGAGGAATTGGAGAGCACCCATCAACTTATCTTGGTGGGTGTCACTCCAGGACCAGAGAGCTGAGCGTCTCCTGGGGCCACCCTGACAAGGGTCTGAACAGGGTATGCCTTCCTCTGAGTGTGTAATTTGTGTTTCCTGGCCAAGCTTACAAGGTAACAAAATTTCTGCTGTTTATGAAAAAACATTTTTTATGAACACTATAGGAGAATGTCTTTAACCAAGATGTTTGTGAAGTTTTTACATGAGCCTGAGAACTTCTAGCCTGAGCAGAAAGGAACTTTCTGAAGGGCATCCAAATTATTAATCCATATGCAATGTGCCTGAACTCAGGTGGGCATTTCTCATTTTGCATCCAAGTGATTTTTCTTTCATGTTTTTTTATGTATCAGTATTAATGCATAAACAATCTAAATGATGCCCTTGGATTAAAAAAACTTTTTTCACTTTCAAGGGTGAAAGATTGTTGGAATTTCTCAGAAGTATCTACCACATCCTTATGCTTCAGCTTGGTAGTTGAAGTCTCAGATCACTTATTAACAAAACCTACTGCCCTCTGGAAGATTTGTAACTTGTGAGAGATAAACTGGAGGATCAGAGGCAGTTCTTAGTTCTGAATATGTATCTATTGATCACTTAGCTGTCACACATAATAAAGAATTCAGAGCTACAGAATCACAAGAATGGTAGTAGTTACAAGGGACCTCTGAAGATCATCCACTCCAATTCCCCCACTAAAGCAGGTTTGCCTACATCAGGCTGCGTAGGCACACAGGTGAGTTTTGAATATATTCATAGAAGGAGACGCCACAGCCTCTTTGGGCAGCCTGTTTCAATGCTCTGCCACCTTCACAATAAAGAAGTTCCTCCTCATGTTTAGATGGAACTTCTTATGTTCAAATTTGTGTCTGTTGCCCCTTGTCATATCTCTGGGCACCACTGAAAAGACACTGTCCCCATCCTCTTGACACCCACCCTTTAGATACTTAGAAGCATTAAGATCCTCTCTCAGTCTTCTTCAGGATAAACAGCTGCAGGTCTCTCAGCCTTTCCTCATAAGAGAGATGTTCCAGTTGCTTTATCATCTTCATAGCCCTCTGATGGACTCTCCAGTACTTCTTTTTCCCAGAACAGGACACAGTGCTCTAGATGTGGCCTCACCAGGGCAGAGTAGAGGTGGAGAACACTCTTCTTCATGCACCCCAGGATATCATTGGTCGTCTTGGCCACAAGAGCACATTGCTGGCTCATGGTTAACCTGTTGTTTACTAGGACTCACAGGTCCTTCTCCACTGAGGTCAACCCCTAATCTGTACTGGTGCATGGGGTTATTCCTCCTTAGGTGCAGGACCCTACACTTGCTTTTGTTGAACTTCATTAGATTCCTCCCCGCCCAACTCTCCAGCCTGACCAGGTCTCACTGGATGGCAGCACAGCCACCTGGTGTGTTCAAGCCGCTCCTCCCAGTTTTGTATCATCAGCAAACTTGCTGAGGGGACACTCTGTCCCTTCTTCCAGGTCATTGATGAATATGTTGAACAAGACCAGACCCAGAACTGACCCCTGGGCAACACCACTAGCTACAGGTCTCCAACAAGACTGTGCTGCTGATCACAACCTTCTGAACTCTGTTGTTCAGCCAGTTCTCAACCCACATGCATGAAGGTATGCACAGAATGTACTGGGGTCCCATGCACAAAGGGGAATTGCAGTCTTGGAGAATAACAACATATAACAAATTTATACAGAGAGAACAAGGATTTTATATTTTCATCTTAATAGAAACAATTTTTCTCTTTCAGTACTACTGTAAAAGTAATTCCCAGATAAATTAAATATTATTCTTATGCATAAATGTATATATATACATACATAGATATTCATTTATGGAGAAACAGAGAGAAAGGGAGAGGTTTTTATTTTTTCCAAAAGCAAAAAAATAATCTTTGATCTCTAACTGTGACTTAAAATATAAAAAAAAAGGAAAGAATGGGAAAGGAGGAAAAAAATCTTCTTCCACTGTGGGAGGAAGCCTTGTTTACTTATAACAAAGCAAATCAGAAAGGGTAGAAGAAGCTGCAGATTTTGGGAATCTGCTCTTCCCAGCAGGGGAATTCAAACAGGTGGTGTATAATCTTAGAAACTAAGATTAATTTTTTTCCTTCAAGGCAGTGTTTTGCATTGTTAATACATTTATTCCTATGCAGACCAAAGTTTTGCCTATTTACCCCTGGAGCAATAATTATATAGGATGGTCCTATAATTTTAATATTCCACCTGTCCTGAAGAAGCTCAATGGAGGCCTTGGAGGAGACTTAATATTATTCAAAAGAATTAATCTTGTAGTGCAGCAAATGCCCTAGAGAAAGAATTTTTAATGGAATTTTTGGAGGTCTAGTGTAGATAGCTTTGAAAATCCCTATCCTAATATGCCTAGTGCTGGGCAAACAGTCCTTGTAGCACACACTTTCCTGGGACAGTAGGATGCTTTTATGAGGTGAGAATTAAATTGTATCATTTTGATATGACATTAGCCATTTTGCAAAGCAATGATGTTTGAGGAGGTAAAATATTGCACCAAATTGCAGGGAAATGTTTCATCTGAATTTTTGCATCTTGGCTCCTGAATATGATGCCTGCAATGAGAGAAAATGAATAGTCTGTTGTTTTTAACTCCAGCTCAAGACTGAGTTCATGTGCATGAGTGGCAAACCCTTCAATCATTTTGTACTTCGGTATCCTGTCAGGATGATGTGGAGTCTTTTTGTCTGTGAAAAGTCTGCTCATGAAAATGTATCATTGACCTCTAAGAGGAGATGCCTGGTCCCTGCAGAATAGAATGGCTGTAAGTATGTATCCACAGACGGTATGAGAGTAGGGCAGATAGCTGGAGAAAATAGTCTCCATTGAGAGCTAGGGAGAATAAAATAGAGTTGGAAATGAAGTGGAACAAGAACAAAATCAAAGAAGGTATTTTCAGCCAGACCCTGGGGATAGGATTAATCTGAATAAATGTTAATGTTTGTGTTATAGACATCTACAGCTGAGCTGGGCATTGTAGTTTATCACCACTTGTGACCAGTGACTGTCTGCTTGTCATCAGTGATAATCTGCTTGATTTAATGATGCATTTTGAAAATGAAACTTTGGCAAAACAAACCTCATAATATTTAAAAAAAAAAAAAAAGTTTTTAAAGCAAAGTTTTGGGCCTTGAAACAATTACTTTAGTTCTTTCTACATCTCAAAAGTTCACATAATGTTTTTTCTTTTCACATACAGCTCTTTTAAAGCTTTACTTCATGTTCTTTGAAGTGCACTCTAAATATTTAACTGCTAGATTTTAGGAAGAAATGGTTTATTGGTAGCAAGACTTCTACTTTTCTTCATATTGTAAGCAGTGCATGATAAAAAGTGAGGGGAAGCTTGCTTTAAAAATATATAGACTTCCTTCAGAGGGCTTTCTTATTCTTATGAAAATATACCCTTTTGCTAAATACAGGGGTCATTTAGTTTACACAGTTTTTGTAGTTATGTTAACCTGAAATTGCTTAGAATTTGATTCAGTGCTGTATGAGTCTCTTTACAAACTGCAAAGTATAAGACTGAAATTTACTGTTAAGTACAAGGGCAAAACAAGTAACACAAACAAAAAAAGAGAATTTGAAAGGATACTTTTCAGAAGCCAAAGAGAATCACTGAATATTCCTGACATTTTTTAGATACTTCTCCCCATCAACATGACAAATCCCAATTATAACTTGCTTCCTGATTAAAAGCCTGCAACTCTTCAGCCTTATCCTTTCTACAAGCAAAAAAAGAACTTTAGAGAGTCTGAAAATCTCTCCAGTGTTGGAAACACATATATTCAGATATGTGGTATAGCTAAAGCTGAAGTCATCTGGCTGTAGGGATTTATGGAAATAACAAAATCCCAGATAAAAATAAAATAGTGTGAAGTGAGGAAATTCCTCAGAGGTAGAGATAGGAACGATCTAGAGCCACAAATAAATTTAACTGTAGAAGGGTATGTCTGATCAGCTGTTGAACCACAAGATACTATTGATACTAGGAATGTATATGAATAGTTAATTATATATATATGAGAGATGTTAACTGTCACAGTGAAATTTCTTCAGAGGGAATTTGCATTACATGGTATTAAAAAGAAGCCAACTCTGTGGAGCACTGCATCAGTGCAGTATAAATGGTAAGAGGCACTGGTTCAGTGCGGAAGCTGAAAGAATAACAGCACATTACGCTTACAGCTTTAAAAACCTTGACAATAATATTCCTAGGGAGGAGTTTACTATTATAGCTACTTTTCACAAAACACACTTTATAAGATCTCAGAAGCAATCTGCTAAAATTCATTGCTGGTGAAACTCAGAAACAAAGAAGGAATCTCCAAATAATAATGATGTTAATAATACCACGTATTTTTTAAAGCTGTTTTTTGTTTGCTGGTATCAATGTGTTTTGCAGGGGGAATGTGTCTCTTTTTTGATAATGTCCATACAACTGAGGCAATTGTATTTAATTATGAGAAATCACTGACCCTTTCCAGTAAAACCCTAAAGGTAGGTCGAATTCATCTGCTTTATGTATGCAAGAAATGGCTTTTCAGATGAAAACTCATAATGTACATGTTAATTGTTTTGTACTTGCTCCAAAAAGGAGAGACTAAATAGTTTGCTCGTTGCACACTCTGCAGGTAGGTTGTCCACCTGTCTGTAATCACTCATAGAAGTGGTTTCTGTCTGGATTTAAAATAGGTATGAGATTCTTTTCATGGGAAGAGTGTTTGCCATGCCATGGAAGAGGGAGCTGGTGTTCTGATAGCATGGCTTTCCTTGGGCTTCTTGTATAAAAGAGTCCTCTGCTGTCACTGAACACTGGCTTCTAGCAAAATGATTGGCACTACCCTGTGCCCACTATGAACTAGCAACTTCACCCCTCATCATCTAAACTTACTTTGGAACCTGTCACAGGCACTAGGGAAGGGAAGTTCCTATCGGAATAGGTAAGGGAGGGAAGGGATGGCAGGTGCAAAAGCCAGAATTAGAAAGTCAGCCTTCTCTGCTTAACTCTTCCATTACCTGTTGTAAATAAGAATGAATGACTTATTTTTTCAGGTTTTTTTTCTGTCTAAAACCAGGATTAATGATACTCTCTTTTAGGGAAGGTGCACTGTGAGGCTCCATCCATTGTTTTTTTTAAGGGCTCAGATTACCCTCTTAAGAAGGCAGCCTGAATTCTCAGTTGCTGCTCAAGTAGTCACCAGGTGGTTGTACAGGCAGCTCTGAGCCTGGAATTTGAGAGGGAATGACACATGTGCACAGACACTGGGCAGACCTGTCCTTATTCTTGAGGGGGACCACTATGGGACACTACTGATTTTTCCAGTATAGACAATGCAGGCAATGTGGCAATGGTCTATAGAAGTAAAGGCTCCCTAGCCTTATAGGATCCCAATGTCTGTGCACAGATGCAGCAGCTTCAAAAGGAAAGGAAAAGTACAATCTGGACAATATCAAATCAGCAGCAGTAGCTGCATCAATCACCTTATCAGTAAAATGTGCATAATTCCTCAGTGGATGTAGGTGATCAGGGAACCTGTCAAAAAACATTTTCTGAAAAACAGAGTAGTTGATTTTCTGAAGGCCGGGCAACTTATTTCAGCACAGCTGCAGTGGGCTTATTTTCTGTCACTCTATTGCCTTCATTTGGATCCGATGGAAAAGGGCTATGATTGTTGTGTTTAGGAAGTATCGCTGCTTTCGAAGGCCAATCTCACAGACAGCATTTTCACAGAGAAACTACAAAGATCCAAGGATGCTCAGTACAGGTCCCCGACTGACTCTTTCTTTACCCATAGATAAAAACATCTGGGGAAGACAAACTGAGAACAAATTAGGACAATGCTAGAAGCGTGGCTTGCAGGCTGTCACACACACAAAAAAATCCACCATACTGAAGTTGGTCTTCTTAGTTATAAGTAAGGATGAATTTATTGTCTGGAGTAAAGGGTGCTGAACCTCCTTGTCATAGAGTGGGAAGTGTTGTGGAAAGTGCCAAAATAATGATTGTGGACTGTCCTCACCTCTATCAGAAATGCTCCAACCCTTCTTCCTTTTCAAAATAAGATGTGCAGCACTGCTGAGATCTTTCACAACACACGTCTGAGGATGTTTGATTTACACCATCTACAACAAAGATATTTCACAGTTGTTATAGTCAGTGGTAAAAGACTCTTGTCTCCACATAAGGGTTTTGAAGTTGGAGCCAGAGTGAGGTCTGACTGTGACCACAGTCAGGTCATGTAGTCTGACCCATTATTTGGAAGAACTTCAGCTTTATGGAGAAGCTGGTGGTCCTGTAGGTGTGATGGCACTAAGAGGAGAGTAACATGAGGTATTCTGAAGTGCCTTCTTCACTGTGAATATACTTTGTTCTTATACACTCACATCTTCCTCTTTATTTGACAATCAGAAATTAATTTCACACTTTAATGCTCACTTCTGTGCTGTAGTGTCTCTCTGTGCAAGGAAGAAGTAATCAAATAAGAAAAAGGCACTTTTTAACTCCCTTTTAAACGGGCCTATTAGTCACTTCTCTACACTGTGATCTTCTTAGGCAATAAAGGAATAACTCCAGAGACCAATAGTGTGATGATATGAGCTTAAGGCAGTGCGCATACACCACGCCTACCAAGTAAGTCTGTAATCTATAAATCAGTGTTATAATAACAGATAATCCATTTAATTTTGCTCTTCTGTTGTTCACCACACAACTCCTACACTTTTCAGAACAAATGAAGGCTTTTCCTTTACTCTTTAGTGGGCTGAATAGGGATACCGAAGATTATAGGACCTCATGTTTAATTGTTCAGCCCTTACAGCAGCTGAAAAACTGGCATCAAACAACACTAAAAATCCTTCTGGAGAAAGAATGCGGCAGCTGTTGAGCAGCAGAAAGAGAAAACAGGAATATTATATCTGGCATTTTCAAAGTTTGCGCTGGCAAGGATGTTTAGTACTGAATCTAGGAACTACAGTTCACAAGTGCAATGGTACTAGGTCAGACCTACATCTTTTAAGTCCCTATCCCAACTCCAGCAGCTGATGTACATTAAAAGAGTGTCAGCATGGCTCACTTCTGCCCAGAATACACCAACCTGAGTGACAACAAACATTTCCCTTAATGATTTACTGAGTTGAATCACAGAACTGGTTTTGTTTTAAAGAGATCATCAAGTTCAAACAGTAACCCAGCACTGCCAGGTCCACGACTAAACCATGGCCCTGAGCACCACATCTACTAAATACCTCCAGGTATGGTAACTCCACCGCTTTCTTGGGTAGTCTGTTCCAATGCCTGACAACCCTTTTGGTGAAATTTTTCTTAATGACCAATATAAACCTCCCCTGGTGCAACTTGAGGCCATTTCCTCTTGTCCTATTACTTTGGAGAAAAGACTGACCCCTTCCTCACTAAAACCTTTTTTTCTGGTAGTTCTAGAGAGTGATAAGGCTCCTTAAGCCTCCTTTTCTCCAGGCAAAACAAGCCCAGTTCCCTCAGCTGCTCCTTATAAGACTTGTTCTCTAGATCGTTCACCAGCTTTGTTGCCCTACTTTGGACATGCTTCAGCAAGGTTGTATCTAGACCATGATGGTTAACAGACTCCAGATGACCTAGTTCAATAAATAGATCTCATTGCTTTTTGAACCTTTCTTTGTCCTTTATAATACCTTGGAGTTTGATGTTCTACAGGATTATTTTGAGGTATGTGGAAAGTTCATTTTGTTTGTCTTACATCTTGTATTTGGGTATTTTATGTGGTAAATCTACTTCTTTTGCTACATAGATCATTGAATAATTATTCCTTATTTTTTTAACTTTATTGTGATGGACTTACTAGTGAAAGTATTTGCAGGCATCTGCATTTGTGTGTCTCAAAGATAATGAGGTCAAATTCTGCTCCAAGTGGCTCTTGTGCATCTCACTGGACAGCAGTGGATGGATGGATGGATGGATGGAGGGATGGAGGGATGGAGGGATGGAGGGATGGATTGATTACATGAACATACAGAGACTGGACTTAGACTTGGAAGCACCTCACATTAGGCATTCAGAGAAGATAGCATGACTCATATCCCCAGGAACAAACAGCATACCTTTGCTTTTGAATGCCAACTCTTTCTGCTTCCCTAAAACTGTTATGAGCTGAAGGGGGGGGTGTTGCTGAGACAGTCATTAAAAATCACCTTACGAAAGTGTTGAAAAGCTGGTGATGCCCTATCACCTCAAGGGCAGAATTAGAACTAGGACACAGATAACAATTGAGAACTGAAATAATGTACATACAATGGGTTTACAAGGTAAAGGGAGTTACCACATCTATATCTAACCCTTCCCTCCTACCATTACAGCCACAGAACAGGTTTGCTGTCATTTGCCTCCATGTCCGATTTAAAATCACAAGATACTCCTCAAAAGCATTTCTAACCTGGAAATTTGCAAACTCAAAAAGGAGCCTGGGGTTCTCCATTTTGTGGGCCCAGATGCCAAATAACAGTCAGAGCTGAAAAGATCCCACTCAGTAGTGGAAGCTACAAGAGGTATAAGAGATTAATTCAATCCTGAGACGTTTACAAGGGCACTCTTTTACTTTGGGTCAGTGATTTCAGTGCTGACATTTGAATCATTATTTGCCATCTGAAGTCAAAGACAGACTTTACTCAGCATTCTGTGATAAGTTATAAGTCCAATCTTCTGGCTACCTACAAAAAGGGTTCTGGATCCTTGTCCATTGCACACTTTCAATCACAATTGAAAACCTATTTCTGCTTTGCAAAAACTAATAGGAAAAAATGTTACTACCATACATTCAAAGGAGGACCACTCCTTTGATCCAGGCAAAAAGTCAGTGACTGGGAGGAACTTAAAATAAAAATGGATAGTTTTTCTCCTCCTCCTCCTCAGCAGAAAAGATACCCTTAACAAGCCCTGTAGTACAAGCTTTCCAGTAAGAACTCTCTGCGTGTCCTGACAGTGCTCTTATTTCTAGATACTGCCTGTGTTACCTGATAGTTCCTGGGAAGACAAAACCCTTAGCCTGATGACTTCTAAATTTGTCCTTTCGTTCATGTGCAATGAGAACTGGTCTCAAGCCTCTGTTTTTTCTGACAGTCCATTATGTTCTTGGAGGCCATTATATCTGCTCTACAGGCCATATGGAGCCATGAAGCTATGAGGAAGTGTAAGAATAAGGAGGATAAATTCTGCATACATTCGCATGCTTGCAGCAAATACCATTGTATGAACAATCATTTCCACAGCAGCAGCAGCATATTTCCCAGGGGAAAATTTCAAACTGTGAAAGACTTCCCACTCATCCTGTTATCGATGCCCTTGTATTGATTCCTTCATCAGTGCTGCTGCTCTGAACTACTTCACATACAGCACAAAGTTGAATCATACTCTTCAGCTATACATCTTTGACAAAGGAACCTGTTTCCAACTGCTGGATTTAGACACTAATCGCAGCTGAAAGAAAGTGGAAAAAAAAGGATCTCTGCTGTTTCTTAAGGGTGGTGTTTATATATGTAAGGAAAAATATCATCCAAACACTCGCTATATACAGACTTAGGTCTTGATTTGCTAATGGAATTATTATGGACTCAGAGCATACT
This sequence comes from Chloroceryle amazona, assembly GCA_027560015.1. NCBI lineage: Eukaryota > Metazoa > Chordata > Aves > Coraciiformes > Cerylidae > Chloroceryle > Chloroceryle amazona. Next base: position 40,421 of record JANHFX010008750.1, read on the forward strand.
AGAAAAAGAGAACAAACCCTTTCCACAAAAGGGATCTGATTAAAAATGTCTCTTCAGGAACCACAATGGATAGTACAGTTTTTAACGACTAGCCTGTAAGCTGTGAAAGCAGCTCCTTTCTCTGATTCAGGGAATGTAAACCAGACATTATAGTCTTTTAAATTACAGTCAATGCTGTGAGCATATATGATAGCAAGAATGGGGGAGAGCGACTTGTTTCACTGCTGTCACAGTGATTCCCTTATGCCTTAAACAGTAGACTGAATTCTATATAGTTTCCCATCTGCCTGTGATGCTGTTTTTCAGGTATCTCAAGCATTTTAAGACTCCCTATTTATGCATCATAGAGTATTAATTCATTAATTTGATGAACAGTAAAAGCATATACCCACTTCTTCCAGTTCAAAAACATTAAACTGCTCATTTTTTTCAGGCCCCATTATATTAGGATGGGATGACACAGAAAGCTTAGGTAAATTTCTGGTAGACTGCATGTCCTGTCTTAGTACTGTTCCTTAGCCATGCCTAGTTTTCCATTTCTGGGTGCATCTCTTCTGCTCACTGAGTTTTAAGCCCTGTTCTAGTTTATGTTCCTATGTATAGTCCCATTAGCTCAAACCTGGCAATTAAGCAGATTCCTGCTTAGGCTGCAGGAGCCTGTTAATGTGGTCTTCAGCCCTCAGCAGCTATTCCTGGACTGGGTGAAAGGAGGGACAGGCAAACCTTTCATTTGTTGTAATAACAAACTGTGTGAGAGTCCCGCGAGTGATTCATGGGGAGGCATTAATTGTACTGGCTACAAGATAAGTTGCACTCTTGGTGAGAGATTAGCCCATAAATCACTGTAGGGAGGTAATTTGTTTGATGTAATCTGTTAGGCCTGCCCATTTTGGCAGCCTCCCACTTCCTTTCTTTTCCTTTGTTTCCTTTTTTTTATGAATGTCACCAAAAGGAACAACCACAGTTGCATGTCTTCCCTCATTCTCTTGCCTAGCTCCCAGATCTTTTGTCCTCACGTTTTCTCAAGTGCTCATTTCCAGTGGGTGAGCCCTTCAGTTGAATCTGTCACCCATGATCTTCAATTCCATTTACAAATATACATGAGTTCAGGCTTTAAAACATTCTGCCTGCCTCATTTTGTAAGTGGAGAAACTAGGATATATATGGCTGAGGAAAAAACTTCTCCAAAATCAGGACACTGGCAGCATTTTACACTAGTCAATGCTGTGCCAGTAACTTACACTGACTGTGCTACTGTGCGGATGCTGATTATCACAGGTATATAGCAAAATAAACCTTATAGTTCTTTACAGGTCACCCTGAAGTTATTTGCCTACTCATTGTATTTGTTTATTGTAGTGCTCAGAGTCTGGAGAGGAAAACCTATTTCAGAGGTGAGATTTCACAACAGCACATAAAGGCATATACAATGAACTTGATGCAGTTTGAGAGCCTCATCTGAGCCAAGAGCTCCTCTTCCTGACCTTTTTATACAAGCTGGGAGCAGAGACTGAGTTGTATAGACAATGCAACTTCTTCTCCCACTTTCTTAGTGGCCTCATTGCCTATGTTTGAGGCCATCATGACCAGATCTGGTCTTCTCCTTTGGGTACTATGGGACTGTGTCCTGGCCAGTGAGGGTTGCCTTGCCAGCTTTACTGTCATAGAATCATAGAATTGTCAGGGTTGGAAGAGACCTTAAAGATCATGTAGTTCCAACCCCCATGCCGTGGGCAGGGACACCTCCCACTAGATCAGGTTGTTTAGAGCCCCATCCAGCCTGGCCTTAAAAACTTCCAGGGACGGGGCTTCCACCACCTCTCTGGGCAACCTGTTCCAGTGTCTCACCACCCTCATGGTAAAGAACTTCCTAATGTCTAATCTGAATCTACCCACCTCTAGCTTCAATCCATTCCTTCTAGTCCTACCACTACCCGACATCCTAAAAAGTCCACCCCCAGCTTTCTTGTAGGCCCCCTTAAGATACTGAAAAGCCCCTTAACTTACTGTCATCCTCACTGAGAAGGCTATCCTTGCTGCTCCCTGTCTGATCATGTTTGAGTCAGCTCCAACTGATCATTGAATGGATGCAGTAGGAGCATCCCTTAGATCATTGGAGACAAAGCAACAGAGAATTTCTGATCTGGAAAAAGGCAGAGACAAGTTGTGGTTTATATGGCTTCTGATACGCCATTTTCAGATTGTGTTATATTTTTATAGTCTTCACTTGCCACCTTCAAAGAATATCACTTAAACCTTGCAAGATCATGAGCAAAGACTTAAGAGGCATGGTGACACATCATCGTTATCTGTACTTGAGTGGTGCACTGTGTAACCACAATGACCTGATTGAAAACTAGCAATACTTGGGTAAACATGCGGATGCATCTTATATTTTCCTGTTTGTGACTGTTTCGGATGGGAAAATGAACAAAAGCACGGCAAGCCAGACAAGAGCATTTTTTGCATTAAAGGGATAAGGGAAGAATTTGGGTCTTTTTTGTTTGTTGTTTTTAAGTCAAAAGCTCAATTCTGTGAATAAGTAGGATCCCCAAAGTCAATCCCTGTGTGGTCTACCACTAACTTTCTATTCAATCAACTAGTTGTTTGCCATGAAAGCTCACATTTTCTGAGCGGAAATTATAAGTGTTTCCTCCTAACAGAAAGTACATGCATGATAATTCCGCACCTAAAATCTTGCCTGTGCAAAAAAAGGTACTTATGGGCATAATAATACTTTTGCTCATAAAAATATAGTTGTAGCTAAATGTGCACAAAGGTTTAAGTTAATTACCTATTTATTTAGGGTAGTTTCAGTATCAGTTTACTACTGGCAACTCTTCATGTTGTTCTGTTACACACGAGGATAGTACAAATATCAGTCTATGTTTCCACACAAACACTTACAAATAATGAATAGATTTTCAATTATTTTACTAGAAAAATAACAAAGATGTTAAACTATTAATTCAATTAATTCAAGTTTATAATTCACTTCATTATCATGGCAAAGAGACAGTATGAGATAAAAATCACTCATGCAAATAAAAGACATATACTTCTAAAGAAACCGCTAACAATAATAAAATTAACATCAAAGGACCAAAATGAATGTTTGGATATAACCTGAAAGATAGCTAGAAGGAAAATTGTCATGGATTAGAGTCAGGGCAGCCCCTTAGACCTGTAACAGACACTTTCTGTTAACTCCCCTCCCTCCCCAAAGGAGAAGAGAAAGGGAATAAGGGAGATTTAACGATTAGAAAAGGAAACTAGAACAGCTTTAATGAAAATTAAAATATTAATAATAAGAATTGAAGATATACAAATATATACAACACCAGTATTGAACCTAACCCTCTGATGGTAATTACATCACCATCACCACTGATGCTGTGGAGCAGGCACTGGGGGAGTCCCAGACTGTGCCCCACAGCAGACGGGAGCTGTGCTCAGGAGCTGGATTCTGGTACTGGATTCGGGAACACGCTGGTTGGGATCGAAGGCAGAATGGACAGAGTCCTCCTTGGATGCTCTGAGGAAGGAACCAAAAGAGGACCTGAGCAAAGCTGGCAAAGCTGGCAAAGTGGTCCAAGAGGGGAGAAGAGCACTTTGGGATAACATCACTGATTTTGGTTTTTTTATCACCTGGTCCAGAGAGAAGGTAGAGAACATCATGTTGACTCTCTGGGAGCTTGTACATCAGTATCACCCCTCTACAAATATGCTTGTTAACCATCCAAAACTTAGTTTCATCACTGAGTCAAAGTGTGGAAAGCTCTACAAAGTGTGACCATTGCCTTGTGATTAATAAATCCAGGCAAGGCATCCAAAACAACAAGCGGATACTAACACAACCACATTTAATCCACAGTTTTTTATTCAGGAAGAAGTCACAAAAGCTTTTATCCTATTAGATGTTTCTAAGATCCTATCAGGAGAATCTGACCCTAAAATTCACATCTAAACTTTCAAAAAGCCAAGGAGAATTCCCTTGGACCATAGAAATATGGTTCATCTTGTAATACAGTCTTGTAGCACATACAATCTTCACTATTTAACACAAAAAGTAAATAGAATATATTGGTTTAGCAAATATGGCTACAAATTGAAGATCCTGTTCATGAGAACTTTACTTTTGGAAATGCACAAAGACATCATTCTCTACCCAGACATGCACTGGGGATTCTGTTCACTATTGACATGGCTTTAATAGTTTGCAATGAGCAAAACTACCTTGTAAATTGCCTTCCAATCTTATTGAAATAGCCTGATACAAACTGTACCCTAATTGCTAAATTAGGACTGTGTTCTTTGCTGAGCTAATTTCCTTGCTAAATGGGCATGTGGTGTGGCAGTTAAGGGCTTTTTATCAGGTTATTACAATGAGGGATTATATGGTTTCAATGTAATTGAATTTTAACGAGGACGACTCTTAAGCAAATACACCTCCATAAATGATGCAGCACTGATGCTATGCTGAGGAACTGAAGATGACAATTCAGTGGAGCCAGCTGGACCTACTGGAGTCTTTAAGGCCTTAATCTAAAGCAGCAATAACTTTTTTTACAGTATTCTTAGCCCCGTCTCCATTCCTGGCCAAGCCTGAGTTCAATGGATCTGAAGGAGATTTCTTCTTTCATTTCCAGTTATCTCAGAATTGCTGAAAGGAATTCTCTGCTCTGCAAGTCCAGCTTGATTGTAATTCTTTCTTTCTTAGATGCACTTAGTAACAAATGCTGCAATGAAAGCAATTCACATTCAGCAGTCTTAATGGCCTACAGCTGATAAAGAAAAACATGAAACACATGCATAAGTCTTGTCCATGTGTAATGAGAGCTAGCTTTCTGACAGAAAGTTCAGACTGAATTCTAGTGGTAGGTGCTAAACCTTTCCTGGAGGAACAGTAAGTGTTATTTTTGTATGTGATAGTACAACAGGTCTGACTTACCTCAATGACACAATTTCTCATTGAGGACCAAGGCAGTGGGAAATTACTGTGTACATAAAAGAAAATGTCTGCCTCAAAGTATGCCCTGATTAAGAATAAAATAAACATCTCTCAGATATGCTGATTATTGAGGAAGAGGAGGAAGATACATGTGATGTTACACAACATCTGTGAGGGGTTGTCAAAAAGACAAGCCCAACCAAGACAAGGAGGCTGAGGGGAACCCTTACCTCTCTCTGCAACTACCTGAAAGGAGGTTGTAGAGAGGTAGGTGCTGGTCTCTTCTTAAAAGTAACTAATGACAGAACAAGAGAGAATGGCCTCAAGCTGCACAAAGGGAGGTTTAAACTAGACATTAGGAAAAATGTTTTCACTGAAAGGGTTGTCAGGATTTGGAACAGGCTTCCCAGGGAAGTGGTTGACTCACCAACCCTGGATGTGTTTGGAAGAAATAGAGATGTGGTGCTTGGGATATGGCTTAGTGATGGACTTAGTAGAGTAGGATTAATGGTTGGACTTGATGATCTTAAAGGTCTTTTCCAGCCTTGATGATTTTATGTTTCTATGTACATTTCACCACCAGTAAAGTTAACCCTAAAAGATTGGGTTTACAATAGCATTACTTAGCCACTTGGTACTTGAAGTAGATAGGACAGGCGTGGGGCAAATCATAGCATCATTAAGGTTGGAAATGACCTTCAAGATCATCAAGTCAGACCATCTACTAATTATTATCATGACCACTAGAGCATGTCCTAAAGTGCTACATCTAGATGTTTTTTGAACACCTTCAGGGATGGTGACTCCACCACCTCCCTGGGCAGCCTGCTCCAATGCCTAACCACTCTCTCAGTAAAAATTTTTTTCCTAAATGACAAGAAAAAACATTTCTGAAATATTGTGAAACAGCTAATTTGATAATGCAAATGCAAAGACAGTTTGGAAAGCTCAAAAACCCCAAAGATGCAAAGTAACTAATGCATTAGGTGAGATGTCAATGCTTGTCAACAGGGACTGCAGCTATTTCCACTTATGAATATGGAAATAAACCAAGCAATCCTCCCAAAAAGAAATGCCTTGATAAGCTCTACAGCTATTGTGTTTTAATTATTGGTAAATACTAGCTCCAGTAATGACATCTGCTGTGTACCTCTGCAATCACAGTGCACTGGAATGAGTTAATGACTGCAGAGCATAAGGCTAGCCTGAAGCCACTGCAGCTGTACACCATATTGAAGGTCTTGTGGGGAGAGAGGTGCACTGAGCAAAAGACTTCTGAGACTACTGAAGCTGTTGGAGCAGAGGGGGGATCAGTGTGTGCTTGTTTTACCCAAAGGAAGATGCACACTTGCTAAGTATGTTTGCTTGTCAACTACCTGCCTCACATACACACAGGCATAAGACTGGCTGTAATGCCATGATGTGCTCAGATACAGAAATATGTCTGCTAACAGTTACTGTAATGAGCATATTAGATACTCATTGCATCCTTGAAAAGCAACTCAAGCCCAGCTTTCATTGAACCACAGTGAGAATTCAGCATCACAGTGATGATACGGAAGAAAATGTGCTGATGGCAGCTACTTTTACCTACATTTTCCATTACTAGCCTAAATGCTTGCTGAGAATAAAGGTTTACCACTGTCGTGCCCTATCCCTAACTATGTGGTTCTGGAGGGCCTTTAAAGGCGGGCTGTGGGAGCACAGTGGTAAGAAAAGTCATGGGGAGGAAGGAAAAATGTGCAGAATTGTTCCAGTGGTCTTACTATCTCAGGGGGACTTCAAACATTAAGACATTTTGAGGCATTTCAAACGCCTAATCATTAAATTGACGATGATCCCATCAGATGGCAGCACCACTTAGTGGTGAAGACACCAGGAAGCCTGGATACTTTCTGTACTACTTTGTGCACCCTGGAGAAAGTTCTTTCAACTCTCACTGTCCCTTTTTTCTTCCAACTCTGCTCTTCAGGCACATACTAAGGTTCAAGCTGTCTGCCTATGTGACCAAGGTGCAAATGACACTATGTACAGGGTTAGAGATGAACGTCCTCCTAGTGTACTACTTGACATGCCAGTTACTGTAAAGGGAAAGTATTTCTAAATCTGCCCAGTCAGTCTGTGATTTTATATTCAGATGGTAAAATATTCCTACATTCTTAGGAGTCTTCTTAGGCTCCATTCCCACTTTGCTTCTTAGGGTCCTTTGTGGTCCACCACCTTCCTTGGGTCCTTCTGCTAGGGGGACTGTTCATAATATTTGATACAATGTGTAATTTATGTGTTAGTGAAGCTCTTTCTAGCTTTCTGGGAGGAACAGTAACTTTCATTCTTAAACTTCCCTATAGAATTGGATATGTGAGAGCAAGGTAAATATGATATGTCTGATCAGCCTTGACACTGGTTTTGTTTTGGTTCTCGGTCTCTGATGACTGCTGACTCCTAAAAATGAACATTGAGCAAATACATAAGCAAGAGGCAAAGATGAAGTTAGCATATGGTGCTGAGTGGTTTTCTGGAGCAGTGTCTCAGATTTAGACAATGGTTGCAAAAAGCATAATCATCGCCATCTGAGGGCTTTTTGGTGGAGTGACTTGAAACAACATTTTTCCAGTGTCTAGAAGGTATAATCTGTAGCAAACCTACCATATGGCAGGATTTGAGCCTGAGACCAGCACTGTGAGTCACTGATACCAAACATTGTTTTAGCACAATATACTTTTTGCCAACTGTAGAGTGTTAGTTTCTAGTGACGCAGTCACTGAAGACACTACGCTGCCATTTACTGATTTGCCACTGATGATTTCATCAGAGAAGGAAATGATTGAATGTACATGGAAACTGCAGTAACCCCTTAACCCTGAGAGTGCTCTAGGAGGAGGAATTAGACATGTTGATTCAAGCTCTGTGGGAAATGTTTGTACTTCACTTGGTTTGTTGGTATATCAAACTGACACTCTAAAATTAGAGATGCAACAAACAGTTAATAATAACACAACAATGTCCTGCAGAGCCACTGAGCCTATAAACTCATTCCTCAAAGCATACACACCTCTTGGTTTTTCTCCTGTTCCGCACAAGTGCCATCACATCAAACATGTTGTCTGTATTATGTGGCTGTGGAAATAAGCTTGCTTCTGTTTTGACAATTCGATTACACACACATTTACTTTGGGTGTAATTCTGGAGTCTCGCTCCAGCTCAGCTGCTCAGTTAAACTGCTGTGCTGCAGAGAGAGAGTGGGGGGAGCAGCTGAACTGTACAGCTCTGCACAGCCTTGTTCTTCTTAGTGAACTCAATCTGTGGGGCTCTACTCCACCCTCATCAGCAGGCAGAAGTGTTAGTCAGTAGCAGCATGTTTGCTGTACATGAGAGAATATGTTGTACTCTGACCTTTCCTTGTCACTCTAAATAAGGGTAGACATATTCACCAGCTGATTATTCATTTAGTGCCAGTTTTTAATCTGTGGTATGTGCCTGGGTACAGATACTTACTACTGAAGGTATAAAGATGGCAAAAATCTTCACTCACTATTTCAACCTCCCGGTAGGTCCAGTCCTACAGGTATTTGACATTTAATATCTTGCAGCAGACCTAGTCTAGGGTCAATACAATCCATCATTATTTTCCATCTACATGGGCTAAATTCTTTACAGGTTTGTTTTTTGTGGTTTTGTTGTTGTTGGTGGTGGTGGCTTGGAGTTTCATTTTTAATTTTTAATTCAACTTGTACTTGTTAGAAGATGAACCTAAACCTTCAGTGCTGTCTTCAGTGAAGTTCACCTTCACTAGAGGTGGTGGCTTACAAGGAAAGTATTTGTAAAGTACCCTTTGCAGAGGGTTATACCATTCTTTGTATGAAAAGCACCAATCACACGTGAAATGCTCTGATTTCAGATTAATTGAAAAAAAAGAAGGAACGTGAAAGATGGAAGTTTTAGAAGTATGTTTATTTCAAGCTCTTCTGAAAGGCTTGGGTTCAACATGGTATGAAGGTTCAATTTAAGGTCAGATCTGAAAACATTTGGTCAGTTTCAAATATTTCATTTAAATAACAAATGCAATCTAGTATGCTTAGCACAAATCTGTCTGCATTTTAGCTAGCTAGTGAAGTAATGCTGAGATAAGTGCTGAAGATGTCTAGGTATTTCAGGAATGGGACTAATATTTGTGAAGATAACCAGAAAATGTACATTTAATGTAAATACTTCAGCTTTGGCACACTAAAGGTCATTGTCTCAATGAAGAAAAATTCAGCACTTTGCTAGATAGCCAGTGTCTTCAAGCACCCAAAATGTAGCCTGAATTTAAGTCCCTTCACAAGGTGACTGGATTCTTCCTCCTTTTTGTACAAGAAATGAGCCTCAAAAGTATTGGAAATTCAACTTTGTGTTGTAAAGAAACCTCACACAGATTGTTCAGTTTTTGATAGAACCCTGGTTGTGTTTTGAAAGACACCACTTTCCTGGTCATGCTGCAAACCTTGCTATATATCAGTATTCTTTTTCTTAGAACTGAAGGCAAATATAGTCACTGCTGTCAACAGAGATGATGTTGCCCTGTTTTTTAGTGTAATGAAGGATGTCACCAGAAGTTGCACTTATGGTAGGGAGGATTTTCTTCTGGGGGTGGATCTTTCTCTCCATCAGGAAAAAGGCTACAAACTGAATGTGATTTGTTTAGTTATCTAAAGTTGGATAGGGTGAAGAGAGGTTCTGGTCCTTGCATCATTTGAAAAATTGTTGCTGTATAAATGGCTAAGACAGGTTCTCACACTGTTAGCCTTAATAATTTGACAGGAAAAGCATAGGCCATGTCTTTCTTGAGACCTTTACCTGCACGAAAGGCAAAATTTCATAATTTGGGCCAGTTTTATTTATTATAAAGCATTACCAAAGGCTTGTGTACTATTGATGATAGGGAGAAAGAAAAACTATTTCAAATGAGACTTAAATTGACCTCTCATCAAGAAAAAAAAACAAGACCAAAACAAAACAAAACTCCATCCTATTTCTCTACTGATTTTGTTTTGACATTTTTCACCTGAATCTTCCAAGCGTGCTCTACTAAGATAGAAAAAGTTCTTCTTGATAAGTGGAAAAAATAGCATTGTATCTTTCCAGTATTTGGTCCAAGTGCCCCATATGAACAGCATTACTCACAAGCCATTAGAACATCTAGCCTGAGCTGCTCTGTGGCTGCAACTGTACAGGAACTGAGCACTTGAGGCAGAACCATGCAGTGCAAAGTACAGCATTTCTGACAACAGCAAAAAAAATCCCCCAGTCCCCAGTAAATATTGTTTGCATATAGAGTTCATCACAGCTGGCTACTAAGAGGAATAAAGCATAGAAGACAGAGTTTTTAGCTGAGGGTACACAGCTTGACTTAAAGAATAAAAGATGATGGTACAGAATCTGGAGAAATAAACTCTATATTTTAATGAATTATTTTTTGAAATAACAGAGCACAGAGTCATCATAAGGCTTATCTGTTTTCATTAGCAATCTGTTGTGTTTCTGACAGTAATGTTGGTCCGGATTCATTTAAATTATCTTTATAGTAGGAGCTTTTAGAGGGTTTGCTATGGCTTGTGATCCCAACATACCTGGAAAGATTTTGCTTGTTATCACTTTTGCACCTGCAGGGTGAAAAAAGAGTAGTCAGGAAGTCAGTATATGGGAAGGAAGAGGCAGATCTCATTTCTTTTAGCTCTGCCCAACTCAGAAATTCAGAAAGATCAGTGGAAGCTGATTGTATGATGAGCATTTCTTGTCTTTTCTTTGGACCAATTTAGAGATTTTTAACATTTTTATTCGAGGTTATTTTGGTGGAATTTGTTTTGGGATCCATTTAGTACAGAAAGTCTGGTTGCCTTCTTGAGAGGGTTCTTTGCGGCTACTAACCTTCACAATGTGTTTTAAAGTGGGCATAAGATGTGTCTTCCTGGCTTTGGCCGAACACTTTTGTTGTTGACTCAGGAAGGAGAAGGTTCGAAATGCAGAAGTTCACCGTTACTTATAGCTTCCTTCCTGGTAGTATATAAGTCTGCTTTTCTGGGAATATCATCAGTCTGGGGAGGGGGAAGAGAAGAGGTGCTGGCAGAATCCCGTTTCAGAATGGGTCTTGATTCCTTTCAAGGAGAGAGTATGACATCCTTGCTCAATAGGGGCCTCTTTTATTTCCTCTTGTCTTTGTGCTAGGGGTCTTAGACATTAGGCTATGCATGGAGTAGAAAGAAAGGGAAAGTGATTCTTGTCTTAAAGTCATACTGAGGGCAAGGTGAGTAGTTAAAGATGTCATATAAACTTAAAGTTTCTTGCATATAAGACCTTGTCAGTTGAAACACAGAGTTAGCATGTGCAATAAAAAAAAAAAAATCAGAAAACTGAAGAAGGAGTATTTTGCTCAGCTCAGCTTGATCAGTGTATAAAATACAAAGCCATCTCTATTTGCAGAATGGGAACTTTGTTATTTTACACTTTTCTCCTTGAGGCTTACAGAAACTAAAGACCCCTGGAACTGAGTGTTAAGATGGATGGCAAGGGAAAAGCTTTCCCCTATGGTCCTTGAAACCTGTGAAGGAGGTGGTGCATTTTTCATTTTTCTTTTGAGAGTGAGGGAAGAGGATGAGTGAGGGATGGAATTGGGCAAGGGGTGGGGGTCTCATTGAAGGTAATCTATTCTTTTTCTCCTGCAGACCTGTAAGTTCTCAACTCCTCCTGAGCCCAGAGATGATAATAGAGAGCTTTCACATGCAAATATGTCAATTTATTTCCACAATAGCAAAGCAGTGAGGGCTGCAAGAGAAGCCACTGTAACTCTGACGGTTACATTGTTCCAAAAACACTCTGCTCCTGAAATTCAGGGAAGGAAGTCTAATCAAAGCCTTTCAAGTCTCAGAACCAGAGGACTTGCCTTCCTCATTTTCTTGATGCTTCTTATCTTTCTCAAAACTTCCTTCGTAAAAAAATCACTGACATGCTCAGCTGCTCAGTTTCACCTGACCAAATTACATCAAACTCTCTGGCAGAGTGAGGATGTTTCTTCCATGGCCTGGGAAATACTTTTAGCCCTCTCACTCTGTGGTGTCTCTTTAGAAAAGAAATGGAGGGCAGCGACATGTATTTACTTCCTTGTGTGTCTGGTCATAGGGTGATAGATTTTAAGAAGGCATGCAGGCTCCAGAATTTAATGCTTTCTTTTAACACCTGTTCTTTACAAACTAAATGTAACCATTTTTCCCCACTCGTGTAAATAAAAATGGATGAATGTACTAAAATGTTCTACACGAATGGAGTATGATAATAAAATGTTTGGATCCTTGCCTGAAAATAATGCTGCTCTCTATGGGCTTGCAAATATAAGTTCTGAAACAAAAGGACCTATTTTATACCACTGAGTTTGGTACCCTCAAGCAAGTTAAGATGAAATACTTTTTCATGATGCAGTGAAAACTCAACAGTGTACCAAGCCTTGCTGAACTCTGGAAGAGGATTGGCAGCATGTATATATTTACCCAAGGTTGGTATTCCTGCCTTCTAGCCTGGAAGTGTTTCTAGGTCAGAGATCGGTTGACCCAAGTCAGCGGGGAGGGTCTGTGCTCCACACTTCTGTGTCAGTGATTAGAAGGGCTGGAGCAGGCTTGCGTCTTCCCACCCTGTAATGAACTGCTCAGGAAGGGGCAGGAATGGGGGAAATAAAAATGAGCTTCTGGGGACCCTTCTCTGTCTAGTGCTACAACTCAAGTCCTAAACTGGCCAGTTTTTAATGTTATTAGAGGGACTTTAATTTGTGTGTTTCAAGAAGCTTTGCATATGTGGGGAAACCTCTTACCTGTTGTAACTTTAGAGTTATGGAAGACTTAAGAAGGATGCTGTCTTTACTGTGACTCTGAAGCCAGTGCTCAAACTAACTCAGACAGTTATAAGTAAAATACAACGTAAGCCTTACTTTCCCCAAATGTAGGTAATCCCTGCTACTCAAGGATTTTACAGTAATACCTGTGGGTATTCATGCTGCCTGTGCCTTGAACATGTCTTTGTGGAAGCTGAGGTAAGCAGACAGCCTTCCTCTGGGAGCTTTTGTTAACATGCCACAGCAAACACACAAGAGGATCCACTTGGATTTCAACTCTAGCCTTTTGTTAATGCATTATAAAACAAATACAGAACTTTCAAAGCCTTGAGTGAAGCCCTCTGGGACTTCTTTCTCAACAGCTGCAATATGTGAGCATGCAAACCTCTCAGTCAGATCTGAGTGTCTCTCTGGGGTGTGTGCATTGGAGAGTTGCAGAAAAGGGGAAAACTAGATTTTAAAGCTACCTTTCCTTCACCTCATTGTTTCTAGAGGCCAAGTAGCTATAGAAACCAGGAAGCTGTCTGGTTATGTCAGATCTTGGCAAGCAGGAGTATGACTCATGATTTTTATAAACACAGATGGTAAACAGGGATGGATTCCAGCAGTGGGCAAAAATCTCATCCTTATTCATACAGGAATAGCCTTATGGTCATCAGTGGATGTCCTATTTCCTCCCTACATGTAGAGGCTTTTCTGTGAGAGAGAAAATAATTGAAAATCAAACTGGTTTATAAGGTGATTTCCTAGTGGCCAGTCATAAAGAGCTTCCAGTCATCCATCATGTGGTTGTGTTTTCCTTTATTACAAATATTTTCTTGCAGGTTTCCTTATACTAGAAATTTTGAGATTAACAGTCCTTTTTATACATATCACAATGTATCTATTAACCATATATGGGAAATCTCTAGTATAAATAGTTGGTAACTGTTCCTCATCAAAGAAAATCCTGTTTCTGAAGAATCTAATGTTCCTTTAATGTGGTAGAATGCTGAGGCAGCTGGATGTTCCATTAAGTGAAGAACAAGGGAGTTCCTCTAAAGCCAGCTGGGCATGTTATTGTTGATCAACATAACCCAGCTGTATCTATATTAATCCTATAATCATGTACTGCTTGGCTGTATGTCAGAACAGAAAACAAACATTGTAATATAGCTCAAGGTTGATGGTTGACTGAGGTCAAAGATGAGTGATTGTGATCGCATGTCTGCATAAGGAAAAAGTAGAATGCTGGTTGATTGTATGTCTTTGACTGAAGACAGTCATGGGAAGGAAGAATGTGTATGAAGGAATAGAACTGTTTTTAAGGATCTAAGGAAGAGTGTAACAGAAAATGACTTACAAAAATAGTTTACAATAGGGCTAGTAGAGGCAATAGGAAATGGGTATGTAATGACTCCTTGGGACTGGAAAACATTGGCAAAGTGAGTATTAACATCAGAATAATATGCTGTATGGAAAGTGGAATATGATGATTTATTCCTGCTATAATGCAGTCCATTAAAAACATGAATAGGCAACTCCGAATTACTCTAGACATGCTAATAGGCAGAGGAAATTATACAGAACCTAGAATTCAGGCACAGATGGATTGCTGTACTTTTTTCACAAGCATTGGATGTAGCTTTAAAGGCTTGGAAAAAAATTCCCAATTCCAGGGCTTGAGAAGGGTCTTTTGCAGACATCCACCAAGGACCACAGGAGCCCTATGTGACTTTTATAGATTGTTTACAAAAGGCAATTAATAGACTGATAGATAATGAAGAAGCAGCCACTGTCTTATTAATGGTATTGGCATATGAAAATGTGAACATGGATTATCAAACTATGTTAAAGCCAGTGATGGGAGAAGTGAAAAGTATCAGGGAATATATAAAGGTGTGACAAAATGTTGGAACCGAGAATCATAAAGCCACAGCCCTGGCTGCAGCACTCTGCTGTGTAAACAACACATCAGGAGCTGATTGTAAATGTTTTATCTGCCATCAGAAAGGATTGACCAAAGAAGAATCAGACACAGAGTAAAACAAGGCCAACTCAGCCCTGTCTTAAGTGCAAAGAAGGCTGTCACTGGAACAATCAATGCAAATTGAAATCTAATAAAGATGGAAACCCACTTCAGGGAAATTGCTTGGGGGCCATGAAGCCCAGCACCCCTATAAATGCTGGGGCTCAGAATCCAACACCCTACCTGAACTAAAATCTCAGCAGTCCATCATGGACTTTACCACAGCAACAAGAGGAAGCACTGGGCTCCCATCTGACCCTTACCTCAGAACTGATTTTAAATGAAGTAGACAAAACATACGTGTGAAATAATGGAATTTATGGCTCTTTACCGAAAAATACTGTGGGCATAATTTTAGGACAATCTAGCATATCTAAACAAGACATTTTCATTTTATCAGGAGTAGTAGATTCTGATTATGAAGGAGAGATAAAAATATTGATGACATTATTTGCAGGATTTATGGTATTGAACAGAGGCCAAAGAATAGCTCAGTTATTGTTGTTACCATATTGGGTCCTGTCTGCCCTGCCAAAAAAGTGGGACTCAAGGATTTGGCAGTAGTGTTGAACATGCCTATTGGTCTGTGAGTATTAATTCTCAAAGATTGACTCTTACTCTTAAAATAAACGGAATAAATTTGATGGGTCTGGTCAATACAGGAACAGATATTAGCATAAAGAATTGGCCCAAAGAGTGGCCATATCAAACCATGACTGCACAAATAACAAGAATAGGGGGAGCTCAAGCCTCCCTCCAAAGTAAATATGTTTTACATGTCATTGGGACAGACAACCTGTCTGTAAAGATTCAACCACACATTTTGCCAATTCCGTTTAAGTTATGGGGAAGACACTTGCTGAAACAGTGGAGACTAACATTACAGTCTAAACAAAATTTAATGTAATGGCCACTGTTGACTCTCCCCTTTTAACCCCATGTTGGAAAACTGACAAACCCCTATGGATTGGACAGTGGTCCTTAAAAGGGGAGAAATTAAGAGAAGCCACATTATTGGTAGAAGAACAATTACAACAAGATAAAGTTGAAGAATCATTAAGTCCTTGGACTATGGCTACATTTGTAATACCAAAGAAATCAGGGAAATGGCGATTATTACATGATTTATGAGCAATAAATGCTACAGTGGAACCCATGGGCATCTGACAGCCAGGATTGCCAAATCTGACAATGCTTCCCAAACAATAGGAAATTATTATAATAGATTTACAGGATTGTTTTTTTTTCGATACCACTGCAGCCTCAGGATGGAAAGCAATTTGCTTTTACTATCCTCTCAATTAACTGTGCCACTCCTAATAAACGATACCAATGGAAAGTATTGCCACAGGGAATGATGAATAGTCTGACTACCTGTCAATATTATGTTGCTAAGGTATTGGAGCTGGTCAGATCTTTATTCCCTGACACCATCATATATCATTACATGGATGATATCTTAAATTGTTCAAAGATAAGTCAGGAAGCAGAATCAGCTTTGATGAAAGTTATCACTGATTTAATGGCTTCTGGCTTAAAAATTGCAGAGTTAAAAATACAAAAATCTAAATCATGGAAATATTTAGGATGGATTTTAATGGAACGCTCGGTAAAGCCTTAAAAACCATGAACATACAAATGCAAACACTTAATAATCTGCAAAAACTTTTGGGTGTTATAAATTTGATTAGACCTTTATTGGGTATTTACTACAGACATTAAAAAAATCTGTTTGACATATTAAAGGGCAATCTGGATCTGACTTCTAAAAGAACTCTAACAAAGTCTGCACAACAAGAACTTGACATGATACTCAGAGCAATTGAAAAGAGGCAAGCCTCTCAAAAGGATCCTACAAAACTTTTATGATTATTCATTTTAATGAGGGATCAATGCCCTGTGGACTTACTGGACAAATGAATCCTGATTTATGGTATTTAGAATGGATTTTTTTTATCCATTTCCCAACCTAGGGTAGTAAAAATCTTTGAGGAATGGTTAGCAGAAATCATTACAAAAGGGAGCATGTGATATCACGAGTTAGCAGCTTGGGATCCAGACATCTTGCATGTCCTCTTTTCAAAGGCTGACTGGGAAAGGTGGTGGTTACTGAGCTTTAATATTCAGGCAGCAATGGCAGGTTTTGTGGGAAAACTTGATTTTATGCTGCCCCAAGATAAGTTGCTACAAGCTCCCTATTTTACAAAAGCACCTTGTTACAGAATGCAATAACCATCTACACAGATGGATAAGGAAAGTCAGGTAAAGGAGCAGTGTGTTGGAAGGAGAATGAGAAATGGGAATCAGTAGTAATAAAGGGTTTTAAATCTACCCAACAGGCAGAACTGAGCTCCTCAGTCTTGGGATTGCAGTCTTTTGCTAATGAAGAACTTAACATTGTATTGGGTTCCCTTTATACAGTTAATATAGTGTGCAGTTAATATAGTGTACAGTTAATATAGTGTGCATATATATAATGCAACTATCAAAGAAGTTCAGGATCAGGAAGTTTTTTTCAATGTTATTGATGTTGCAGTCCTTAATCACGTCCAGGATTACACCCTTTTACGTCATACACATTAGGTCACACTCCCGCTTACCAGGTCCTATAGTACAAGTGAATGCTGCAGCGGATCTCGTGGTTAACACAGTTCAATTTGATAATGCAGTTTGCTTACATCAGTTTTATCATCAAAATTACGCAGCATTAATGAAAGAATATGCTCCTACCCAAGACTGGGCCAAATCTGTCTTAGATAGTTGTCCTGATTGCCAAAAATTTGGGCACACAATAAGTGATGGAATAAATCCTAGGGGCCTGGGTCCAAATCAGCTATGGCAAACTGATGTAACACGTATTTCAGAATTTGGCTCAATTAAATAAGTACATGTAACAGTCAATATGTTCTTGGGCTTCTATTATGCATCTACATTAACAGGGGAAAAGGCTAAACATGTCATCTGACACTGGTCTATGTGTTTTGCCATGATGGGTAGGCTAGAGGAAATTAAAACAGATAATGCCCTGGCTTACTTATCACTCTCGGTCTGAATGTTTTTACAACAGTGGACTGTCAAGCACACTATTGGTATTCCATGCAATCCTATGGGTCAGGCCACTGTGGAAAGGAAACATTGTGATATCAACAGCTTGTTGAGTAAACAAAAAAGGGGGAATATGGTAGCCCCTCAGGAATGAATTGACAGCGTTCTCTTTACCTCGAGTTATTTGAATCAGGATATGCAGAATTAGACTGCTACAGAGAAACATCCATGCCCCACCACAGTATTTAAAGAATACTATCCTTTAGTATTATATAAAGATCCCATTTTGGACAATTAATGGAAGGATCCGGTGGAGCTCTAAACCTGGAGAAAAGGGCATGCTTGTGTTTTATCACTAGCAGGACCACAGTGGCTACTGGCAAAGTTGGTCAAACTGTATCATGAAGTGGGAAAACCAGGCATCAGACCTCATACCACAGATGGTGACTCTATCCATTTGGGAGCATAGGGAATGACAACACGTTCATAGACTGGGATCAGTGTCTGCTTCTATGCCAGGTTTAATAACATGGGGAAGTTTGAAACAAATGCAACAACGAGCACAACGGATGTTGAATGAAATGGGGGTACCCTCAAGTCCTGAACACCTGTTTCTTGCCTATCTCTCACAAATAGCTCAAAATAGGATTGTAAGAATGATGTTTCTTATTTGGACCATGTTGGGGCTCGGACAGACACAGCATGTTTATTGGGCTCGTGTTAGATCCACCAGCCATGAATCTCTTAACTTGGTGGAATGCAGACCCTCCCATATGATCTAATGATAAAGTACTGTACCGGAGGGTCATGGATCAAAGCAGTTGATCAAAATACAGAATTCAAAGAGGTAAACATTCCCATATCATATTTAACAGAATCACTGCCAATCTGCTTTGACAGTGAACTGCATGACACATTTTTACAAGTTTTGCCACGATTATATCTATTAAAGAAAAAGTAACCCAAACCCTAACAAGCTGAACTTTGGTGGATCGACACCATAACTTTTAATGCCTCTACATTAGCAGGCAACACAACTAGTTTACCCAATCCAATAGAAATACCATACTGTGGAGACCAACTGCCAGATTTATCTAACCCACCATGGGCCCTGTGTTATTATACTGAACAACATATATGTAATACATGACTGGGGGCCTAGAGGATTTTTGCACACTAATCAGAGTTGAGTAGAGTTCAATCAAATGGTGAATCAATCCATAAGTTGGGCAAACTGGGGCTTTTCTGGCCCAGTATTACAAGCCTGGTTCAATCCCTCTCATTTGGGTACTTTGTTCATGAAACTTTGGTGAGTTGGCTTACTTTTTATTAATAGAACAGTGGAAACAGGCTCATATAATAAGACCAATTCAACAATATCATGACAAAAGTTTTAACAAACAAAGCAGCAGTACAAATATGTACTCCTCACACATATGGATTTGTAGGGAGTAGTAATATTCAAATTAACAATAATCAATCCTTCAATGTATCTATTCATGACCCTTGGTATTTTAGTTGTTATACCCAAGATCTTTTAGCATGTCATAATATTACACAAATAGCAGTATTATGACACAGAGAAGAGATGTGGATTCCTGTGAATTTAACCCATGAATGGGAAAATTATACAAATTTTAATAAGCTCACAAATATTTTAGGATATAGCATAACACAGAAATGGTGCTTTATATGTTGGCTGATAGCTTTTATTATTTCTGCAGTAATTATTGATGCAACTGCTGCACTTGCTACCACCTCTCTTGCTGAATATGCAGAAACAGCAAAAGAAGTGTCTGTTATAATGAGCAACATGATAGAGAACATGTTAAAGCAAGCCTCCATAGATGAAGAGATATTGGGAAGGCTGGATGCTCTGAGGTGGCGGTCCTGTAGTTGGGAGCTAGATGGAATGCACTATCCCACCAACTGCAATTGCAGCACGATTTGGAACATAAAGCACATGGTATGTATATAACTCCTGTACCATGGAATGAATCTCAACACGCCTGGGAGCAAATAAAGAACCACCTGCAAGGGGCTTTTACCTCAGATATGGAAAGTGAATGTAATGGTTTGAAAAGCAAAACAACAAGGGACTCAAGTCAGAAATACAAAACAAGAGAAATTCAACGGTAAAAAGAAACACCCCGAAACAGAGTCCGCATACAACCTGACACTGCCGGCTGGGGTGGTGGGAGCAGTCCCAGTGAAACAGTCCCGGTGAAGCAGTGGTCCCGCTGAAAGCAGCG